>CAKNXH010052781.1:16385-30908 GCA_932178445.1 Andricus quercusramuli
GTTACGAAAGAGTGATATATCAGAAGCGTCTTCATTTAGCTGATAAGCATCTCCATATACTTGCTCCCAGAAGACTTGAATCTCTTCTCGACTAGGCGGATTTTTAACTACACATGACGCTTTATTGAACAGACGGGAAGAATAGTAGAAAAGGTGGAATTTTCCTGAATCCACTTAACTCGCCGTTCAAGGCGCTGCTTCGCTGTTGAAAGAGATCTTACTTTTTGCGTCCAGTGCTGCTTGATGGTCGACAGTTTACACTTGTTCAGAGTGTGATTTGCTTTCCTCAAGTTTCGAGCAAGTGCCCTAACTTTTGGAGTGAACTTTTTATTTGATGTTATGTAGCTAATCACGCACTGAACATTTGATGCATTCCGTCTCGGCGTTTCAATTTTGAACTGAAGCTGTGCAATACGCTCGCGTGTCTTACTCAGACGTACCGAAGTATCGTTACTTCTATCGTCGCTAAGCAGGGAGACCGCCTTCTCGTAAACTACACAGTTCAGATTCCAGAGATTAACATCTTCGGGGAGCAAATCGCGGAGAGCAGTATTAGCTTCAGATAATTTGTCCATCCTGAGGAAGACTTTTTGGTGGATAGATTTCCCACTTCTCATGTTGGCATTATCGGCTATCTGCAAAGGTGGTCTTGCTGGAACGGGTGGAATGTTCGCTGGAGGATGTCTCTCCTCTTCCTGTTGATAAAGAGCTTCATATCCGTTTTTTTCGCAAGAAGGATACCTGATCTCTTAAATACTGAGGCGTTTAATGAGCATATTCCGGGTGCATATTGCCCCAACGGTCATGTAACCTCTTCATGAATCCTCTCCGCGCCGGTGAGCTTCTTTGCCAATAGGTAAGAAGGTCCCTTCTGAGTTGGTCTGACCATTTAAATCGATGTTCTCGCGTTTGTCCGGGGTCATTGCCTGGTCGTCGCCTCGGTTCGTTCCTATTGCCACTCCCAACTGAACCATGGCCTCCATCCGAGAGAGGCCTATTGTGGGTGACACTGCGCGATACTTGTGTCGTAACCGCATAATTCGTTGCATTGGGGAGTTAGCCCAAAGCAACGCGGCTGACTGCAAGAGCCGGAGCTCTCGGGCGATGGGGTCGCCACAGCCCTACGCCTTTTATTATTATTATTATTATTAATAAAAATAGTGCCAAAAGTTAGAAATGCTAAGAAATAAATTTCGATCACTTTTTTACAACTATATCGATTTTCTCCTTCACAATTTTAAACTGAAATTTACTGAAATTGAATATGAGATTGAATAGACCTTTCTCAAGGTCTGTGCAAAAATCTGGGTTTGAATTAATTAGCCCCGTCCCTAAAAATACCCCCGCGTGTAACAAATCCTGAGAAATACATTTCGATCACTTTCTTACTACTACTTCGATTTTCTCCTTTACAATTTTTAACTGAAATTTGCTGGAATTGAATATGAAATTGAATAGACCTTTCTCAATGTCTGTGCAAAAATCTGGATTCAATATAATTAGACCCTCCCCTAAAAATACACCCAAATGTAACGAATGCTGAAAAATACATTTCGGACACTTTCTTAACCCTTGTTTGGCACACCTCCCTGGAGTAACGTACTTATATCTTTTTGAATAAAATTTTGAAAGATCATATCGGTTATAAAGCTAAATATTAAATTTAAATAAACAAAAAAAATTGCTGAAATTGCCTAATGTTGAAAAATACCATTTTTCATACAAAAATTCATAACTTTTGTTTTCCTCGATAGAATTAGCTGAGAATTTAACTGAGGATTCTCCTAATGTATCAGTACAAGAAAAAACTTAGTATAAACAAATTTTTTATAAAAGTTATTTATTCCGGGAAATGAAAGTGGGAATAATATATTGAAAAAATATATATAACTTTGCAAAATATGATGTTCCAACTTTATTTTTTAATTAAGAATCAAAATATTTGCAAAAAAAAATGCACTCCAAATTTTGATTTTCAAACATATTTCGCACACCGGGGTAGTGAACGACCCCAGGCGACTTTGAACGACTGTCGTATAGAGATGAACCAACCCAGCCTTACGCTCTCTGCCCTGAAAGTTAGTCTAATATCCGAATTATCGATATATGTTACTATAAACCCGCTGCCCTTATGTTTAGATACTCTAATTTTGCAATTTTAAACTTCTGGGGTCTTATACGACCCCCTTGACCAAACAAGGGTTAATATTACATCGATTTTCTCCTTCACAATTTTGAACTGGAATTTGTCTTAAATTAAATATAAGATTCAATAAACCTTTCTCCAGATCTGTGCAAAATTCTGGATTTAAATTAATTAGCCTCCCTCCTAACAATACCCCCAAGAGTCCCAAATTCTGACAAATACATTGATACTACATCGATTTTTTCCTTCACAATTTTCAACTGAAAACTGAATTTGAAGAGGACATTGAATAGACCTTCCGCAAGATTTGTGCAAAAATCCGAATTTAAATCAATTAGCGTCCCCTCTAAAAATACACCCGCGTATAACAAATGCTGAGAAATACATTTCGATCACTTTCTTAATACCACATCGATTTTCTCCTTCACAATTTTTAACCGAAATTCACTCAAATTGAATACGACGTTCGAAGGGCTTTCTCAAGATCTGTGCGAATTTGGGATTTAAATCAATTAGCCATCTCCCTAAAAATACCCCCAAGTGTACCAAATGCTGAGAAATACATTTCGGTCACTTTCTTAATCCTAAAACGATTTTCTCCTTTACATTGTTTAACTGAAATTTACTGAATTTGAATATGAGATTCAATACACCTCTCTCAAGATCTTTGCAGAAATCCGGATTTAAATTAATTAACCTCCCCCTAAAAATACACCCAAAGACACAAATCCTGCGAAATACATTTATACTACATCGATTTGTTCCTTCATAATTTTCAACTGAAAATTGAAATTGAAGTGGACATTGAATAGACCTTCCTCGAAATTCGTTCAAAAATCTGAATTCAAATTAATTAGCCTACCCCCTAAATAAAACCCCGCGTGTAACAAATGCTGAGAAATACATTTCGATCGCTTTCTTAATACTACATCGATTTTTCTCCATCACAATTTTTAACCGAAATTCACTGAAATTGAAAACGACGTTGAGAGGACTTTCTCAAGATCTGCGTAAAAATCTGAATTTACATTAATTAGTCTCCCCCCGCACAAATACCCCCAAAAGTCACAAATGCTGAGAAATACATTTCGATCACTTTCTTTAATAAGAGACTTAATAGACATTCCGCAAGACCTGCTATCGTTTTGGGAATAAATCTGTAATTTATGTTTACCGTTACGCTCTTTATTCCATGGCTTAAAAAATGTATATGCACTACATCATACGGAGGTATTATGTTGTAACTGCACATTAAAGTCCTAATGATTTCTGTTACGAACAAGTGATAGTTTCGCACCTCCGAGAGCACCTTTCACAAGGACAATTATTTGTACCAAATATTTTGGGTAAAGCCGTTGCAGCTGTCTTTTAAAGTCCATCCCAATCTCTCCTGTGTACTTCTTGACGACATTTATAGCAGTTTGACTTTTGCTTTTACCAGAGCCATCGATCTTCAGGTCATCCATATAAAATATATCAGTGACCTTATGCTCTCGCTGATTAGTGTCGCCACAGAAGTATCCAGGAGAATTTTGTAGTGCGAGAGATAGAGGCAGAAGTGTGATGCAAAAAAGCAAAGGGCTCATGGTATTACCCTGAAAGACGCCCCTCTTCAAGCTCTCCAACAGACAGATGATAAGTCTATGAGCGGTTGAATCGAAAGCTTTCCGGTAGTCAGTCCAGGCCATTGGCAGGATGCGCTGATGGGCTGCAGCATCTTTACATACATCTGTCTATTAGCAGGTTCTCTCGACAGTCTGCTACACCTTTTTCGAGCCACGCTGTTCGTACATCTTATGCCACACAGGCTCAGTTCGTCGAACAATCCTGTTGTTTACCCTACTGAGAAACCCGACGTAGGATCCTACGTCGGATCCTGATAGTTTCCGACGTAGGAAACGTCGTCGGGTATTGGGATTGTTTTCGACGTCGGAAACTGTTAGGATCCTAATAGAATCCAACGACATTTAAAAAAAAAAAAAATGTTTATGAAATAATAACTGTTACATACCTTATTCTCAATGTATAGAATAACAATAACCAAAACTATAATATAATATACACTATATATAGTTAAAAGTTTGTAATAAGGAGAACCGCAGGATTTCACCGGGAGCGGGTGCTAATCTGAAAAATTGCACCCCCTCCCAGCGAAATCGCGGTAAAATTTCAGCTGTAACCACGTATCACGAATTCAATACGATGATCCGGCAAAAATCTCGTGCACCCTGAGGACATGGAACGACCCAAGGACGACCGCCATCTGCATTTTTCCCGCAAATGTCTCAGCATTTTCTTGACACACAGGGATGCTTTTCAGGCTATTAACCAGTGCAACTTTGGCACCTCCAAAAGTGCCGATGATTAAGACGATAAGCTTAACAGAATATTCCGGGTATAATCATCGCAACTTCCTTATAAAATCTTTATACCTCTTTTTCTTTTCTTTCTCCTTGGCTGTGGCGTTTTTGTCAGCTGGTGCCGAAAATTCTATAACAAACATATTTCGTTTCTCGGAGTCAAGGAGAACTATGTCAGGCCTCGAGTGCGCAACAGAAACAATTGTCAAGAATATGAAGTTTCAGTATATACGGCACTTGTCATTTTAGACAATTGACTCTATGCCCCTAGGAGCGTTTAGCGGAGCGGTATTTGGGCTAATTCCTTAAGAGTGACAGAGATGGTAATAAAGCACTCTTAGTGCCGCATTGTGCCTTTGGATGTAGGTCGTACCCGCATGAGTCGGAATGGCGAAGTGCGAGAGACAGTGGCAATGATGTGAGGCAAAAGAGAAGAGGGCTCATGGTGTTGCCCTGAAACACACATTTCTTGAAGGTGACACTGTTAGTGATCACGTGCTGTTTTCTAGATGAGATAGTAAATCTGGTTTTCCAAAGCGGCATTAATCTCTCTATGCACCTCACGATATGTGGATGAACCTTTAAGCTTTCCAACAGACTGATGATAAGTCTATGGGAGGTTGAATCGAAAGCTTTCCGGTAATCAATCCAAGCCATTGATAGGAATCGCTGATAGGATGCTGCGTCTTCACGAACACATCTATCGATGAGCAGGTTCTCCCGACATCCTGCTACGCCTTTCTTTGAGCCGCGTTGTTCATACATCTCTCGCCACACAGGTCCAATTGTCCGAGCAATCCTATAATTCAGGATAGCTGTAAAGATCTTATGCAGTGTGTTCAGATAAGTTATTGGCCTCTAATTCTTAGGGTCAGCTAAGTTGCCCTTCTTCGGCAGGAGCACTGTGCGCCCTTCCACCAACCACTCCGGAATAGGCTCTTCCGACTTCAGATATAAGGTGAAAATTCGGGTCAGATGCTGGTGGGCTGAAGGAAACTTCTTCCACCAGAAGTTCTTGATACCATCTGGACCCGGAGCGGAATAGTTCTTCATGCCTCTTAATATGTTTTTCACCTCCTCGGTAGTGATAGGTGGGCATTCCTCCTCAGCTGTTATGAGGGCATTGCACAGTTCCTTGAAGCTATTTATGTTCTTTGAGTCTTCTTGAAGTGGATGCTGGACCTCGTAGACTTCTCTTCAAAATGCTTCGACCTCCTCTAGTTTGGGCGCATGGTCGACAGTAACTGGAGGGTCCTGGAAGAGTCGAGATGGGTCAAACAAAAACTGTTAATTTTCTCTGACCCACCTCTGCCTCCGCTCTCGACTTCTCCTAGCGTTAGATAGTACTCGTATTCTGTCAACAATGTGCTGCCTGATGGTCAGTAGCTTTTACTTGTTGATTGTGTGATGACGGATCCGCAGTTCGCGCGCGAACTTTCGAAACTGGGCAGTGAAATTCCTGCCGGATGTTATGTAGTCAATCCACACTGAATTCGGGACGCATACTGTCGTGCCCAGCCCATCTTTGTGCTGAGTTGATGTATTCGTCTTTTGGTCTTATGATCAACCGTTGATTTTGTTTTACGGTTTGCATCTGCCAAAGTTCTCGCTGCATTGTACACACCACAATTGATAGTCCAGAGGTCGGATTCTTCAGAAAAATCTCCACGAAGCTCATCATCCAGTTCAGTCAGATCTTTGGGCTTGGGAGAAACCTTAATGTTGATGTTTCTCCGAGTCCTGAAGCATCATTCTTCATCTATTGAATGCCTGTTCGCGGTTGAATTCAGTGTCGCCACTCTTTCTCTGTTGCCGGCTTTTTCTGGCTATGGTAGAGTAAGCGCTCCGCTTACATAGCCCCTTTTTCAGAGTTGTTCGGCGTGGTTTCGCAGACGTTGACGCGAAAAGTGCGAGAGCTCTAAGTGTTTCTCGCTCCACGGAATTTGTAGTCGTGCCATGTAACCTTCTCGCTCGAGGGTCATACTGCTATCGTAGCACTCTAATAGGTCGTCATTGAGTCGATCCGCCCACCCAAAAGTATTGAGATTCCGCCGGTCCATCGCATTGACTCCGTCTTGATTGGCTCCTCCAACTCTAGGGTCATCGGCATTGTTATCCGAGCCATTGCCGGGAGCCCTGCGCGTTCGATTGTTTTGAAACGCACTTACTACAACTATGTTTGGTGTTGTTATTGTTGTTTCCACGAGCAGCTAGGGAAAGGGTTCATCTATCCTTGTAGAGCTCCGCGTGCAAGGATAAGGCTCAGGTCACCGTTTGAGACACCTCACCCAGGTGTCATTCAGCTTTCGGCACGGTGGTGACGCCTTCGCTTACGGGTTATTCCTTCGGGACCATCTCTGGACAATTGTCCGCGACTGCTTATTCATCATTGTAACCATATTCAGCAGCAACCCTTGGTACAGGGACCCTCTATCTGCAACCCGAGGACGCGTTCGGCATCTTTGTCATAGGCCCTTCGGTTTGATTCCCAAGGAACCAAAACTGAAATATATATATATATATATATAGTGAATATTATATTATTGTTTTGTTTATTGTTATTCTATAAATTAAGAATTAAATATGTATCAGTTATTATTCCATAAGCATTTTATTTTTTTTTAAATCTCGTTGGATCCTATTAGGATCCTATTAGAATCCTGATAGTTTCCGACTTCGGAAACGATCCTAATACTCGAAGACGTTTCCTAGGTCGTTCTCGACGTCGGAAACTATCAGGATCCGATGTAGGATCCTACGTGGGTTACGACGACGGCTACGACGCAGGAAACTATTAGGATCCGACGTCGGGTGTTTCAGTAGGGTGGGACAGCTGTAAAGATTTTATACAGTGTGTTTAAACAAGTTATTGGCATGTAATTCTTTGGGTTGGACAAGTTGCCTTTTTTCGGCAAGAGTATAGTACGTCCCAACACCAGCCACTGCGGAATGGGCTTGATGTTTCGTTTAAAAATCATGTGAACCTCGCGCTCCACGCTCATTTCTGTTGATCGTATAGTAGAAACTCAAAAATTTGAGCGCGCTCGCGGCACGAAATTTAGTCGTCACGCTTCGCAACGATCATATGTTATGTTCTATGACCTTAGATGAAAATAATTAAATTTGTAATTGATTCAAATTGAAGAAGAAAATTCCTTTACTTCAGCGTATTTTTACGTATATTTCTAATAAATTCTACCATCGGAATGATTTTTTCCAACTATCTGAAAAGGGGAGAAAAAAAGTATCTAAGTCATTTTTGGAACATATATATGATAATTTTTTAAACGATTATTGAAAAATGGGCATTGGAAGTTTGTTCGGTTCTCTTTCTTCTTTATTTCCGCCCTAAGTTTATTTTGGAGACTAAAAGGTTATGGTCAGCTTTGCATTCAGAGTCCATCATGACTCTTGTATCTTTTATTAGTTATCTTAGCCTTTCATCCGCAATAACAAAGTCAATTATACTGTGGCTCGTAATACTCTTACCTTAAAATTACGGGGGCTAGGAGGGGGGCAAGGAATGGGAATAAAAAGAGTCGCAATTGTTTGATGTTTTATGCTCAGTAGATCAGCAACCTTCAGCAGCGTTGAATTAGATAGGAGTTCCTATTTTCCGCTCTGCCAGTTCCCAGCGTACCTCTAGGTAAGGAATCAAAAAATCATTCTTTCCATACAATATATATATATATATATTATCTTATCTTATGTTAGGGTTATCTATATGTTAGGGTGGGCCAAACAAAACTTTTAATTTTTTTTCTTAGATACCATGAAAATATGGTCAGAAATGACGAAAAAAGAAATCTGGTGAAGCTTGAGCTCTGAATATTAATATTAAGAGATGGCGATTTGTGATTTTTGATTTCCCATTTAAATAACACAGGAATTTTTAAAAAATTTTTTTCGATTTTCAATGCGTTTGAACGAATAATTGTCTAGTGAAAACAAAAAATTATTCTTGTAGAGAATTTAACGATCTACAAAAAATGTCTGATATGATTTTCTGCTAAGTCGACTCATTCAAAAGTTATGGCAGATTGAAAATTAAAAAAATACTTTTTCATTAAACTTCCATCAGACTTTTGATCTCAAAGAGCTCAAAATCATTGAACACTTTAGATACCATGAAAATATTGTCAGAAATTATGAAAAAAAAATTGTGGTGAAGCTTGAGCTCTTAATATTAACATTAAGAGGTGACGATTTGTGATTTTTGATTTCCCATTTAAATGACGCAGGATTTTTTTTTTTTTTTTTTTCGATTTTTGATGCGTTTGAACGAATAATTGGCTAGTGAAAACGAAAACTTATTCTTGTAGAGAATTTAATGATCTACGAAAAATGTCGGATATGATTTTTTGCTAAGTCGACTCTTTCAAAAGTTATTCGAGGTTTAAGTCCAAGTCTAAATCGTAAAAGATGATTTTTACAATTTTTTATATTCTATCACAAAATAATAGCTCAAAAACATGAAATATCTTATTTTTCGTAAAACTAATCGAATGTTTTTGGTAAAACAATAACATTTTTACAAAATATCGTAAGAAAAACCAATTTTATGAAACTTAATTTAAAAAAAAAAATCTGAACTTTACTTTACCTGAATAATGACTTGAATGAAAAAATTTTGGAAAACGGTTGACCTAAAGGCCATCCCTGCAACTTCCCGCTAACTTCAGTCATTGAAAGTTTGCAATTTAGCCGCTGGTTGCGATGTTTTTGAGCTCTTCGAGTTCAAAAATTCAATTCTTGTGTTATTTTGAGCTCTCTGAGCTCAAAAATAAAGCTGTTGAATGCTTTTGAGCTCTTTGAGATCAAAAGTCTGATGGAAGTTTAATGAAAAAGTATTTTTTTAATTTTCAATCTGCCATAACTTTTGAATGAGTCGACTTAGCAAAAAATCATATCAGACTTTTTTTCTAGATCGTTAAATTCTCTACAAGAATAAGTTTTTCTTTTCACTAGACAATTCTTCGTTCAAACGCATTAAAAATCGAAAAAAATTTTTTTTAAATTCCTGTGTTATTTAAATGGGAAAACAAAAATCTCAAATCGCCACCTCTTAATATTAATATTCAGAGCTCAAGCTTCACCAGATTTCTTTTTTCGTCACTTCTGACAATATTTTCATGGTATCTCAGGAAAAAAAATAAAAGTTTTTTTTGGCCCACCCTAATATATACATATAACACCATTGGTCGTATCTTGCACAGTTTGACCGCAAAATTAAATTTTTGGATTTTTCAATATTTTTTGTGCAATAAAAATGTGAATTTTCGATTTTTCAAGGAAATTCAGACAGTCCTTATGCTAATCTTGTAGAATGTGCAAAAAGAAACGTTTTTCTCTTCTTGAAATTTTTTCGTATCGTGCGTTGTTTGCCTGAAAATGTTAATTTTCGTTTCTTGTTTTGGATTTTGAAAATGCTGTAACTCTGTAAATTTTCATTTTATCGAAAAATGTCATTCAAAATAAATTGTTTAAATTTTTGAGAACTATGGACAGACGACGACGACGACGACGACGACGTAAAAACTATTTCTTCTTATTCAGGGGGCCTCAAAACGTCCACATTTGATGGAATCTACGAAAGTCATTCTTCACATAAAATCAATACCTTCTCATCATGATGAGAATGTAAAAATACTTCTTTCACATTCTTTCTGCTATGAAATTTTCTGCTTATGATGTTTTTAATTTCTTATAACAGAAAAAGTGATTAGTAAAATAATGAATTGTTTTCTACACATAATGTTTTAAACAATAATTTAAAAAGCTGTAATAAAATTGTAGTTCAAAGTAATTTCAAGTTTTAATTCAGTCATAATTTTTTCAAACTTTTCATATTGATATTTGTAGAAATTACTACCATTTAATGAGAAAAAATATATTATATATATAGTGATTTCAATTTTGCGATTGATATATTATTACGAAACAAAATATTTACTTTTTAAAAATTGAACCGCTGGCGATCAAAAGGGGATACGCTCGAAACGCCGTCGTTTTAGTTGGCCCCTGGGTCATATTTTTTTCAGGTCAAATTTTAATTTTTTAATAACATATCCCAATAGGAAATTTCATTGCGCATATTTTTAGTCCTATAAATAAATGTGATAGCTTTATTAGTTTTCGAAATAATCAAGAAAATGTTACTTTTTTCTGCAATCGCAAAATACGAATTTTTTGTGTTCAACTCGCCACAAGTTCTACAATAATAGGAATTTTGTGATAAAAATTTCAGAAAATATGCACCATCATATAAAGAAACTAACGTTATTTATAGAATTTCAATTGATTGTCACTAAAAATTTATAACGATTTTTATTCTTCTCATTGCGTAAATTAGATATTGAAAGTTTCAAACGCTTCGGGAGTCGAACGAATTTTCAGAAAATTAAAATTAACGGTCACCTAAACTTTCATTAGGGTTCAATATCAACGTCTGTATAACAGCGGACGATTGGAAGGTCAAGCCGGACACCAAAATAATAATGAAGACATTATCATTTACATTTGTTTATTATTTTTTAATAACAAATTATAAAAATTAAAACTTACTTTTCTTTTACACCGTCCTTTATAGTTTTAGACTTAGTAATATATTCCTTTCCCTACAATATGACATAAGTTTTGAAAACTTTTTGATTAAAAGAAACGTCTATTCATTGAATGCCCTCCATTAATTTCGTGATAATTTGACATTTAAAACTTTTTACATTTTCAATAGTAGAATTCAATGTAAAAGATTATATTAGATTAGACTATTTGAACTAATTTTAAAATACAAGATGTTTTTAGAAGAAGCTATTAAGAAATCAAATAAAAAATAATAATATGATATGAAAATTATCAGAAAAGTTAATTTTTAATTTTCTCTAATACTTTTAAGTAGTACCTTATTTCGGGAACATTTTTTCTTATTCTTCAACCAATTTTCTTCACACCTATTTCTTTTCCTGCCTCGATCCATATTTAGGTTCTTTTTATTTTAAGTAAAATTAAACTATCCTAAACAGAATATTATATGCTAACATTATTCTACAATAATGCTTCTGTGCATTATGTTTCTTAGGAGAGAATCAAAATAAATATATGCTTTTTTGTTTTGGTGTCCGGCTTGACCTTCCAATCGTCCACTGCACGAAGGAATAGTAAGGAGTAGTATCCCTGTAAGTGGGGAGTGGGACGAGCGACGTCCAATAATTCGTTAATGCTAGCTACGAATGAAAACTCGTATGCTCCCCCGTTCACATGCGCACTGACGGTTGCCATGCCAACGATGTCAACACGCGTTTGAAGTTTCGAACTTTTGTATTGAACGAACATAAACAAACGAACATAGCCTACATGTGCATCGAGATGTCAAAAGGTAGCATATTGAGTGGGTATAACATGTGACTGCGAAAACAGCTCTGCGCATGTGCACTGGGGAGCATTCGAGTTTTCATTCGTAGCTAGCATTAACGAATTATTGGACGTCACTTGTCCCACCTCTGCTCACCGAACACATAGGGTGATACCACTCCTTACTATTCCTTCGTGGTCCACTGTTATACAGACGTTGATATTGCAGGACGAGCTAGCACGCGTACGGGACAGCGCTGAGATCTCAAGTCAATTGTGACTTTAAAACTATGAAACATAATTGCCTGATATTTTCCAAAAAACTTCCTTGAACCCTAATGAAAGTTTACGTGGCCGTTAATTTTAATTTTCTGAAAATTCGTTCGACTCCCGAAGCGTTTGAAACTTTCAATATCTAATTTACGCAATGAGAAGAATAAAAATCGTTATAAATTTTTAGTGACAATTAATTGAAATTATATAAATAACGTTAGTTTCTTTATATGATGGTGCATATTTTCTGAAATTTTTATCACAAAATTCCTATTATTGTAGAACTTGCAGCGAGTTGAACAAAAAAAAATTCGTATTTTGCGATTGCAGAAAAAAGTAACATTTTCTTGATTATTTCGAAAACTAATAAAGTTATCACAATTATTTATGGGACTAAAAATATGCACAATAAAATTTCCTATTGGAACATGTTATTAAAAAATTAAAATTTGACCTGAAAAAAATATGGCCCAGAGGCCAACTAAAACGACGGCGTTTCGGGCGTATCCCCTTTTGATCGCCAGCGGTTCAATTGTAATTTTAAAGATTTTATAATAAAACACATAAATTACTAATAATATATTTACTGTGTGATTTACAAGTAGAATAAAATTCTCTTTTTTTACGTCTGGGAAAATCTACAATTTAGAAACTTAGGATAGAACCTACTAAATACCACATTTTGCAGACTAATAGTAACTATTAGCCTGGAAGATGTCGTATTTATTAGGTTCTATATCAAATTCCCGAATTTACTGTGTGAGTTAATACTTTTACGCAAAATATTTTTCCCAAGCTCGTTAAAAAATATTAGATATCATCCGTAAGAGATTAATTGAAAAAATTGTGAGTAGACGTTTTATTATCATTTCTTAGCTGGCCACGTTCTTCTAAGAGAAACCGCTTGACCGAGAGTTTTTCAGAAAAATCTAAGCTATCCCATGTGGAAATGGGTTAGCCCAGATAACAAAAAGTGGAATTAATTACCATATTATTTTAAGTATATGAGTAAGTGGATGCAATCGCACCCGAATCCTGAAACTTTTCCAATTATTCCGACTTTTTAATGATCAAAATCTATGTTAATAAAGCCGATCAGTGTTTAATTTCTTGTTTGGGCAAACATTGGGCATACCCATAGAACGCCCATAGTGGACTTTTTGCATTAATTAACAGATTATTTTTATTATATGAGTACGTGGATGTAATCCCATACAAATCCTGAAACTTTTACAATTATTCCGATTTTTTTATCATCAAAACTTATGATAATACAGCCGATCAGTGTTAGGTTTCTTGATTGCGCTTAAATTAGGCATACCCATAGAACGCCCATAGTAGACGTTCTACATTAATTAACAGATTATTTTAATAATATGCGTAAATGGATTCAATTCCATCCAAATCCTGAAGCTTTTCCAATTATTCAGAAGTTTTAATTATCAAAACTTATGTTGATACAGCCGATCAGTGCTTAGTTGTTCTTAATTGGGCTTAAATTGGGCTTACCCATATAACGCCCATAGTGAGTTCTATCGGAGCAAACCAGTCTGGATTCTGAACGCAAATAGTGACCCCAGTTATATCGATAGAGGGCAGTAGAGAGTTAAAATGTCGGCTGTGGTCTGCTGCTACTTACATCGCTAAATTTATTTTAAACTGCATCCGGTTTGAAATAGATATGAATCGGGATAATTCTGATAAAAAACGCCCTGCGAATAATAAAATACGCAAACCGATAACATTTTCAAGTAAAACAACAATAAATAAACATTTGTTTTAAACTTAGCATTTTGTAATTTTGAAAAACCCGCTTGTATTAGTTAACGTGTGCGACTGCGCGAGCTGCAACGCCGAAGACGGCTCTGTCGTCTGCACTAAAGCAGTCGCGCACGCCATTTTTTCTTGAAGTCGAGTCCGATCAAGCTTTCGTAAAATCAGAATATTTTTACAAAGTTCTTTCGTTTTTTTGCTTCCTCATAGAGAAAGCTTTGTAATGATGACATTTTTCAAAATTTTTAAATTCATTTAATTAAACCCTCCCTAACTTAAAAATGTCTAATACAATGTTCTAAGCAATTGTCCGGATGTGTGTGTGGATGTGTGGATGGGTGGATGTCACGCTTTTTTGTGAACACGATAACTAGAAAACGGTTGCAGATAAATTGATGAAATTTGGAGAGCTTATTTTCCTCACTAATATCTTGAAACTGACCGAAGGATTTCTAAAAATATTTATTGCATATTTTGCTAGCACTCAATAATATTTTAAAAATCGGTTTTTTATAGTAAAACTTTTTTCATTAGCATAATTCAAAGTTGATGCAAGAATGTAAAAGATTTCTTGGTTCGGGACGAATCGATTGACCTATAATATTAATAAATTTTATTGAA
>CAKNXH010052781.1:30918-55505 GCA_932178445.1 Andricus quercusramuli
TCAAAGAGTAGGGAAGTTATTGTAATTTATATATTTTGAAAATCGTTTTTTTCTAGTAAAACTTTTTTCATTGATATAATTCAAAGCTGATGCAAGAACAGAAAAGATGTGTTGATTATAGACGAATCGATTGACCTATAATATTAATGCATTTTATCAAAGAGTAGGGAAGTTATGGTAATTTATATATTTTGGAAATCGGTTTTTTATAGTAAAACTTTTTTCATTAACATAATTTGAAGTTGATGCAAAAACAGAAAAGGTGTGTCGATTCGAGTCGAATCGATTGACCTATAATATTAATAAATTTTATTAAAGAGTAGGGAAGTTATGGTAATTTATATATTTTGAAAATCGGTTTTTTATAGTAAAACTTTTTTCACTAGCATAATTCAGAGTTGATGCAAGAATATAAAAGATTCCTCGGTTCGAAACGAGTCGATTGACCTATA
Organism: Andricus quercusramuli; assembly: GCA_932178445.1. NCBI lineage: Eukaryota > Metazoa > Arthropoda > Insecta > Hymenoptera > Cynipidae > Andricus > Andricus quercusramuli. The sequence continues at coordinate 31,371 of CAKNXH010052781.1, forward strand.
ATAATAACGCATTTTATCAAAGAGTAGGGAAGTTATTGTAATTTATATATTTTGAAAATCGTTGTTTTCTAGTAAAACTTTTTTCATTGACATAATTCAAAGTTGATGCAAGAAAAGAAAAGATGTGTTGATTATAGACGAATCGATTGACCTATATAATATTAATACATTTTATTGAAGAGTAAGGAAACTGTGAAATTGCATAATATTTGAAAATACGGTTTTTCATAGTAAAACTTTTTTCAGTAACATAATTCGAAATTGATGCAAGAACGGAAAAAATCTCTTGAATCGAGGCAAATCGATTGATCTATAATAATAATAATAATACACTTTATTGAAGATTAGGGAAGTTCTGCTCATTTATAATATCTGAATCATCAGTTCCAAACAGAAAAGCTTTTTTCATCGACATAATTTAAAGTTGATGCATGAATAGAAAAGACATTTTGATCATAAATTTTCAAATAGAGTAATATTATGACAGTTTTTGTGAAGAAATCATGAGGCTGGAAAGGGGATAGGGTGCGACAGAACTTTTCCTTTCCCTTTTCCAGCTCAAAAAATTATTATTTCGAACGCAAGATTTGATTTGTCTGATTTGTCTTTGTATTTAAAACATTTTTTGTATTATTTTGTAATTTTTCATTTTTGGTAAATTTCTATTTTTAAATTGAGCAAAATGAAGAGTTTGGTTTGTCTATGGGGACGGCGATTTGTCAAGCTCAGCTGAGAGGGCAGCACCGTGAGTGGTGATGTACCTTGTACATAAGAACAACGCATTAACTACGGTTTCCTTAGTTTTTTGTTATTTGGAAAGCGATTTGCTCCTTTATTTGTACACCCAAATGCCACATACAGACCTGGCATTTCGAAAATAGTGCTTGAAGCAATCACCTCAAAGCTGCGTTATAAAGGACTGATATAATTCGAATAGCAGAGGTTTCCACCGTTTGAACCGTCGTCTTGTGTATCACCAGGCGCACTAGCGACCCTAGCGGCCGCAAGTGTCAGTCGCCGTCCCCATTATTGAAAAGAATAACTAATGCTTCCTCTATGAGGAAGCAAATACATTTGCTAACAGGAAGCAAAGTGCTCGTGAAATGAGCACCATATAATTATAAATACAAACAAAGTGGAAACACTCGAAATCGAATTCACAGCTAGTTTTTATAGTGAAAATAAACAAAATAAGTGATTGCCTTCGTGTTGTTTCTCATTCTCAGTTGAGTAATCGTACTAAACCAAATTTAATGCAAAAACACCACGTCAGGTGCTTTCAGGACTGAGCTGACTGTTGGAAGAGACTGGGACGAAGGTCAAGAGAAACAACAGGATGGGGAAAGTTCTTAAATCATAGACAAGTGTCAAATTTAAAGAAAATAAGAACAAATATTTATCATTTATTATACTTTCAACTTTATGAATTCAATAATTGTACCCTTTTTCATTAATTGGGCATAAAGTGGGCTGCCCAAGTAAGGCCCAGCTATTTACCTCAATCTGGGCATTCGTTGCGTAGACCGTTACAACCCAGACAGTTTCCCAGTTGGGCAGTAATTGGGTTGCCCAATTGGGGCCCAACTATTAATTGGGCAATCTGGATGGGGCCCAGGCTGGCCCCAATCAACTTTTCCACATGGGATTCCGTAGCTCACATGACTAACGCGTGCGCTCGATTTAGGTTTTAGGACAGGTTTTAGGTAGTTAGAAAGGGTTTGATTCCCCAGCGGGGGCGATTTTTCGGAGGGTTTGAGCGTGCGATCGCATGTGTAAGTCTCTGTTCTTGCAGTTGTGTGAGATTAAAAGTAAATGAAGTGCAGTAATCATATATGAAATAATTTTTTTCCTTTTTCAAATCGATCGACATTCTACATCATTTTTGTTGACGAAAGCTTGGAGCTAATCCATTCATAAATCTTGTATAGAATGCGTACAGTGCATATATACATAGACATAAATGTGTTACAATGCAAAATCGGCGAAGTTGCTTTTCACGCAGAAGAAAGGCTCACTACACGAAATAGTAACTCTTGTTCTCGCTGAAAATTGACGGTTACCAAGTGGTGCAGTGCATCCTACTATTTGAAATTGTTCATCCTACTTTTTTAAAAAGTTAGTTCAACAAACCTGACCACAAAATAGTAATTTTCACAAAATTCACCGACAAAAAGCTGCTGTTCAATTACAAGTAGTTAGATCTACTGGTTCAGAGAGTTCTTCTAACGATCCACTTTTTTCAGTGTTGTTAAATACCTACGAATCGTAATACTATTACTAATAATATTAATATGTTTACAACATGTACAATTGTTGATGTTTCATAAAACTTTTGACTAACGGTCACTCTCGCTATAATTTAAAGAATATTCATCCGAAAACAACTTTTTTTCAACGAAAATGACACTATGTGGCTGTTTGTTAATGTCTTTTGTTTATAACAATTAAAACAGACAGTAATCAAAAAATTATTGGCATACTGAGAGTACTCTTGCGTCGATTTAGGATGATTTTCATTATATGCAAACCGCTATTGAAGAGTAAATAATGATTTTGTGAAAAATCTCTATTTTCTGATACTTCGAGTAAACATATAATAAATGAATAAATGAAAATGCAAGAACCTCTGTGTGAGAAATGACGCCTAATAGCTTTACGCACAGTGTAAAGCTCCGCCAAGAGAGCAGACGTGTCATAAGAAATATATGAATAAAAGCTGTCTTCGAAATAGATGGTCTTTTTTTTATTAGCCATTACTAAACCTCCAACAGGTTATGGGCACAGACTACTTCCAATGCGCGAATCTTCAAGACTTGAAGTGATTTTTAAGTGAAAAACTGTGTTGTGTTTGAAAGAGACAATTAAAGAAAAGGCCGAAGATAACGGAAGGGAAGAGGACAAAAGAATCGAGAATGGCAGAAAAAGACAAGATGGAAATTGATGGTTGCAATAGCCCTACTCAGGGTCAACGTAAGTAAATTTCTCAGATGTGTGAACAAAATTTTTGAGATGTGCTTTGTACGTACATAATGATATAAAATCCCGGGTATTTAGCTTTGTTCGATGTTACTTGATTTTATTCGTTTTCGCAAAGAAATATGAATGAATAAATGTTATAATAAATATAAATAGTTCAAAGTAAAACTGAAATGTGAAAAGAATGAGACGCGACATCAAAATTCGAACAAAGAATTAAGAGTTTAGTCATAGCATACTTCGGAGATTTCGTGGAATCAAAAGCGCGGTAATCGCGATACGAACATAAACACGGCGGCTCACCGAGCGTGTATTCGCATTGATAGTAAGTAAGAGAAGGTATACAATATAAGTATGTGTAAAGAAAAGAGATGGAAGATACGAAATAACTGAGATACGCTATAATTCGATGCCGTAGCAAAGTATACCTTCATTATAGAATATATGAAATATTATTTCATACATATGAAAAGAAGAACAAAAAAAATGCAATTCATCGATGGGAAGAGATAAGATTCTTTTTTTAAATATAATGAGTTAAGCTAAGATTGTAATGATTATACATTTTCCTGCAGAAAATCGAGACGAGGAAAAATTTGTCAAGTTTGTATATAGGTACCGGCAAGTTTTTGATGATGAGATGAGGGAAAAAGAGATTGAAACTGCACATCAGGACGAAAGTGATGAGTTGAATAAAGAAGTGTCGAGATTAGTAAAAATTGCGATAGAGAAATTAAAATTAAGTGAGAAAGAGCCTGAAAACGAAAATTCATACATTTTATCAAATAACATGAATGAAACGCTTAAATTAGAAACTATAAGCAAAGATCCAGGCATGAGACGAGATTACAAATTAACAGCAAATACAAAATTCGAACATTTTTACGATTATTTTACTTCTGAGTTGAGAACTTGTGAATTACTTTATATAATTGATCCTGACAACGTGACAAATAAAAATTTAGATCCGGGTATTGTTGAAAAAAATGAATATAAAGTTAAAGATATCTTAATAAATCACCTTGATCAAAACTATCATTCAAAAATAATCCATATAAAAGACCCGGTTGAGCTTTTGAATAAAGTTGAAGAATTATAAAGATGTGAGAGCAATCTTACATCTACAACAATAAGAAAACAACTATACAATGTGCAATATTATCCAAATAAAGAAAAAGCTTCTGATTTCTTTGACAAGTTTGAAGATGTCATTAGAAATTATGAAAATTTATCAGGAGTCATGCCACTATCTGAAGGTGAGGAGAGAGACGCGTTTTTCAATGCCATCATGACTACTGTTCCCGAGGTGCAGTCAATCGAGTTTATGACTAAAAATTCGACTGGTAAAGGTCTCAGTTACGACGAATTGAAGCTTTTCTTACTACAGGCGGAAGCCAACAAAAATCAGACTGCAACGTCTGAAACAAGAGCTGTCATGCAAGCTCAGGGACGAGATGCGAAAGACAGATGTTATGAATGTGATGACAATGGTCAACTGCCGATTTAGAGGTACTGGCTTGAAAAAATGTTATGAGTTTGATCAAATAACCCACCATAAAGCTGCTGAGTGCACCGTGAAAAAACTCAGGCAACCAAAGTTTGAACGAGGCAGAGGCATAGGCCGTGGCTTCACCGGAGGGTATCATAGGTATGATAACTCTGGGCAACATACGAGAGGCGGTAAAAACAATAATGATAATGAAAGACGAGGCTGGAAATGAAAGAATGATGAGAGAGGTGGAGATGCGAAAAGATTTAAAAATTATAGAGGGAGAGGCGGCTATAAAAATGTAAACAAGAATGACAAAAGAAATACAAAGAATCAAAACAAGCAAAAAGAAAAGGATGGATGCGCAAATTCAGCTGAGGTGAAGAATGACAAGGGTGAGTTATTTTTAACTAACGTATTAAACGCACATGAAAATTGTTTTTCACACACGTTTACGCAAAATAGCAGTTCTAATGTAAATAACGATCTTGATCAAAGTAATATTTTTGCTAAGTTTCTGGCTGATTCAGGTGCGACCGAACACCTGACTAACTGCGAGGTAATATTCAAATCATTTGATGAGAGAGAGGGTAGGATAAGATGTGCCAATAAAGATTCGTCAGCAGATTTAAAAACGGAGGGAGCGGGTACAATCGAAGTTATGTTAGACGAGAATAGATCGGTTGAAATTGCAAACGTTATATATGCAGAGGCACTGTCAGACAATTTACTATCGTTGAGAAAGTTTACCGAAATGAGACTCGGTATTTACTTAGACAATAAATTAATTGACATTTTCGATCCTGTTTCAAATGAATCTTTTATTACTGGGGTTTATAATAAACCTTATTGGTAAACCTTATAATGATGTAACAGATAAAGATGAGAATTTGAAAGATAAATTTGAGAATGAGAAGAAATTAGTCTATGAATATTCAAATTTTGATACATCAATTTGGGACAGAAAATTTCATGATATAGACGAGTTAGCAATAATAGAACTGTCAGATAAAGAGTCTCCATTCGAAGGCAAATATAAATTATTTGTTAAAAATAACAAAGCCTTGCTCTAGCATGTGAGGTTAGGCCATGCTTCGATTGCTTACCTTAAAGCCATGCAAAAGATGTTTCCCGAAAATAAGGAATTGAAAGACGCGATTTTTAATGAATCAATACTAGATTGTGAGGTCTGCATGATAGCAAAATTTAATAAAATGCCATTTAATTCGGTGCGCCGACGAGCAACGGAGCCACTGCAAATTATACATTCGGATACTATGGGACCAATTAGTCCACTATCTTATACCAAAGGGTATAAATATATTGCCGTATTTATTGATGACTACTCGCGGTTAGCAATGGCATATCCTATGAAGACAAAAAGCGAAACAGGGCACTGTTTTGAGGCATTTTTGAGAAGTGCTCGGAATTTATTAGGTAGAGATGCGAAAGTATGCTATCTGCGTACAGATCAAAATACAGAATATACAGGTGGCTATACTATTGAAGTGTTAAAGAGTCTAGGTGCAGAACAGCAACTTGCGAGTCCCGACACACCTGAGCACAATGGTGTTGCTGAGCGGTTCAATCAGACTGTACAGAAGAAAGTTAGAGCATATATGTATGATGCGAAATTACCTGAAAACATCTGGAACCTCGCTTTAGGCGCTGCTGTTTACGCTTATAATAGAACACCTCATAAATCTAATGATATGATATCGCCGATGCAGAGATTCGCTCCCGATCACAATTACGACATGAATCAGTTAAAACGGTTTGGGTGCGTTGCTTATATCAAAGTTCAGAGAAAGACTGGTCCTAAATTTACGTCTCTGAAGCTAGCACCGCCTTTTTGAAAAATCAAAATCAAAACCATCCTATAATTAAGGGCTCATTTAGGGCTCTTAAGGGCCGTAAGTCCTAAATTTTGGGCTCTGCAATTTTTTATAAAAAACGGGTTGCGCGCTGACTTCACATGAAGCTAGCACCGCCACACCTGTGACTTCGAAACTATTCATTTGATTTGATTCGGGTTTTCTCAGAAATTGAGGGCTCATTTAGGGCTGGCGATCCCCACTAGGCCCAATCCCGCAGACCTTTTGGTTCTTTTTTAAACGGTGCGCGCTCTGGTTTCACATGTGAAGCTGGCCCCGCCACACCTGTAACTCTGAAACCAGTGCTGCGATCAATTCCACAATCATACCAGAATTAAGGGCTCGTTAAGGGCTGAAAAGAACTCTAGGTCCCAAATTTCGGGCTCTGCAATTTTTTGTCGAAAATTGCCTGCGCGCTGACTTCACATGAAGCTAGCACCGCCACACCTGTAACTTCAAAACTGTTCATTTGATTTGATTAAGGTTTTTTCATAAATTAAGGGCTCATTTGGGGCTGGCGATCCCCACTAGGCAGAATCTTGCAATCATTCTTGTTCTTTTTAAAACGGTGCGTTGCTCTGATTTCACATGTGGACCTGGCCCGCCACACCGAATACTCCGAAACCAGTGCTGCAATCAATTCCAGAATCATACCAGAATTAAGAACCCATTAGGGGTTGAGAAGAACTCTAGGTCCCAAATTTTGAGCCCTGCAATTTTGTATAAAAAACTTATTATCATACTAAATTTTTTAGTTCTTAGAATGTAGGCCTTAGTCATATAACGACAGCATCTTTCAAACGTAACTTGAGCAAAACGTTATTACGAAATATTAAATTAAAAATTAATTACAATCACATTAATGTACTACCAACATCTCTTCAGAAGAATCCCCTGAAACGCTCTTCCACCCCAATATATTTTTACCAACGCTATATGCTCTTCTTACATTTTTGTTACGGTGTAGGTCATCCTTATAGAAAAATACAACTTTCATCAAACTATTTATATTCTGATTTTTCACTTTAAAATCATTATCTTTGAAATTGAAGAAAAAAATTTCTTCTAAATTTCAGCATTGGTGATTCTTTCTCTGTTTTATTTTTCTGCACTCCAAAGTATCAAGCCATCTAAACATTCTAAACGTTCGGGAAGTCGGACAATGAACAATTCAAGCTTAGCTACCTGTGTTTACCTTCATCACTGAGCTATTGCCGGGCACATCTAGACTCGGATAGATGGGTGGGAATCCAAAAATTCGACTTTCGATTTTTTGTGATAAACTCCCCCCCCCCCCCCCCATTTTGTTCGTTTTCCGGAAAAAGAAATTCCGTTTTTTTTCAACGTTCACCCGTGCCATGGCTTTTGAAATTAACATGGGGTTTTAAATAGGAAATGTTCGATTTTCAAAAAAATGGAAAAAAGAAGGAGGAGTATTTAAGGAATAATTTCCATCCATTAGCTTTTCATTTTGACACACCTGTACCCCTTTAATTGTGCCCGGAAAATGCCCCAAAAATGCAAAATAGCAGTTTTCTATCAAATTCATGCTAAAGACGGTATTAAAAAAAAAAAATTCAACATTAATTATTTTTAATCGATAAGTGACGAGTTTTAAAGTATATTTTAAATAATTTCAAATTGTTTACACAATTAGTATTTGTAGAAGTTCTTGTAGAAGTTCTTGTTTAACTTCTTTGGTAATTATTTCAACAATGTTTAAACCATTTTTTCTCCCTAAAATCGTAAAAAGTTATTATTTTCTGAAAATAATTACACAATTAAGGAATGTTGAAAATATACATTTTTGAGGATGTTTGGTAATTATTTAAACAATTTTGATTTGTTTAAACAATTGTTTCCCCCTGCAAAGCGTGAAAAATTATTACTTTCTGGAATTAATGACACAATTAAAGGAATTTAAGAGTAATATTTTTTTTTCTACTGAATATTTAGCAATTTTTAAAATAATTGTTATTTGCTTAAAAAATTTTTGGTTGTTTAAAGATTTTTTCTCTGCAAATCGAGAAAATGTATCCTTTTCAGCAATTAATGACACAATTAACGAATTTTAAGAATAATATTTTTTTGCTTGAGATATTTTGAAATTATTTAAACAATTAATAATCATTAATAATAATTAATAAGCATTAATAGTCCATTTAACCCTGAGGACCAGGTTGCCACCATCAATTTGAGCCGCTAATTATTTCGGGTGGTTTCCATTGTATATTATTTATATTGTACGATGGTCAAATACGCCCCGGCTACCTGTGTACGGTTCCCCCTCACTCACAAGTCGAACTACTGCCACCGAACCTAGTTGGCTGAAGTCAAATTTTGAAAATGATTATTCTCCTGTTTAACAATAATATGTTCAATAATACAGGTTCCAGACGTTTTACTACTAGTACTTGTGTTGTATGTTCATTAACTTATAGTCGATAAAGTCAATTGAGGGAAAAAATATTAGCTAAAATGTTGAATGTTCAATCTTAAAAGATTAATTTTCTACCCAAACAAATTAATTTTTAACAAAATACATGAATTTTACCAAAAATATTTGAAACTGAGGAATTTTCAACCTAATAGTTAATTTTTCAACCTAATAGTTAAACTTTCAACAACAAAAAATTAGTTTTTCACTAAAATGGTGATTCTTTAAATACAAAAATGTTTTAAGTCAGAAAATAAATAAATTCTTAACCAAAAAATTGAGTTTCAAACCAAAAAGATTAATTTTCTACCCAAAAAGATTATTTTTTACGCAGTGTCTCCGTCGTCCCGAAATTCGGGATGACCAGTGCAATATTTTTCATAAGCTTGGCTAGTCGTCCCGAATTTTCGGGTGGGGGCGGGAAGGCAACCCTGTGACTGGCCATAGAAATAATGTTGGTGAAACACCTACCCCTTTTCCAACGTTTCGTGGTTCTCCCTGTGACTGGCCACATAAATAATATTGGTCCAACCCTCCTAATTTTTCGGGACGACTAGACACAGCCTATTTTTTAACTAATTACATGAATTTTCACAAAAATATTTGAAATTAAGGAATTTTCAACTTAGCAGTTCAATTTTCAACTTAATAGTTGAATTTTAAAAAGAAGAAATTAATTTGTAATAAAAAATATGAATGAGTCACCAAGAAGCTTAATATTCTATCACAAAAAACTAATTTTCAACAAAATACAGGAATTCTTAACCAAGCATGGAATAGTTGAATTTTCGGTTAAAAAATTAATTTTCAACCAAAAAAACATAATTTTTCATTTAAGACTGACAAATTTTTAGTCACTCATTTCGTTCGAAACAATTCGAGTAAGTTTAAGATATATTTACCAGTTTCTGAACAATTTAAACATAATTCAGTTCTTGAAAAATTTTTTAAATATTTAAAACGAAATGTAGATTTTTGAAGCTTTTGAACACAACAGTTAGAAACTTTTTGAGCATTTTAAAAGGTTCCAAAAGAATTGAAAATTTTTATCAAAATTTCTAGAAAAACTAAACATGCTTTTTTTGGAATACTGGGTGTGCCAAATTATTAAAGGATAATTTTGATACGATTGTTTGAGAAATGAACTAAATTTATGATGCTTGTTAATAGGCTTCAAAATTAGAATAGGAATAAGGCTATTCATACTTTTGCACTGGGCGAGCAAAATTATTAAAAGATAATTTTGAGAAATGCGATTTTGAGAAATGAACCCAATTTATTGTGCATGTTAAAAGGTTTCAAAATTAGACTAGGAAGGAGGCTATTCATACTTTTTCACTGGGCGTGTCAAATTATTAAAAGATAATTTTGTGAAATTGAATTTTTTGAAAAATAGACCAAATTGATGATTCATGTTAATAAGTTTTAAAATTAGACTGTGAATGAGGCTATTCATATATTTTGCACTGGGCGTGACAAATTATTAAAAGATAATTTTTAGAAATGTAATTGTTTGAGATAGAAACCAAATTTATGATGCTTGTACCTAAGTTTCAAAATAAGGCTAGGAATAAGACTAATCATACTTTTGCACTGGGCGTATCAAATTATTAAAAGATAATTTTGAGAAATGTAATTGTTTGAAAAATAAACCAAATTTATTATGCTTGTCCATATGTTCGAAAATGAGGCTAGGAATGAGACTATTCATACTTTTGCACTGGGCGTGTCAAATTATTAAGAGATAATTTTGAGAAATGTTATTGTTTGAGAAATAAACCTTTATGATGCTTGTTCAGAAGTTTCTAAATTAGGCTATGAATGAGACTATTCATACTTTTGCAAAGGGCATGTCAAATTATTGAAGGCTCATTGTAAGAAATGTAATTATTTGAGAAATAAACCAAATTTATTATGTTACTTAATAAGTTTTCAATGACATATATAATGTCCAATCGATTGCCATATATTTGAAGAGAAAAACTTCAAACATAAGGTTTCATGTTGTGCAATAACAATTATTCATGATTGTTTTTTAATATTCTACCATTCCTTCAAGGTTTAAACATAGAAGCTTTTTTTAAAGCGATCATATACACATCTCAATTTAAAATTATCGCATTGCAATATTTTAAATATTTGGTTGAAAAAGAACAACGTTTTGTCTGCAAAACCTGTGAATTCCTGCAAATTCTTGTAGGTGGGAATTTTTTTTACATAGTTTCACTTTTTGTAAATTCTCGTATGAAATTAAAGCTGCAATGAAGTACAATATACAATAAAATTACAACATTTGTCCCAATAATAAAACGAAGTTGTACTTTCCTGTAAATTTGGATGTAATTTATTTGATTGATTTGTAGGATTCTGTAAGAATCGTTTTATTTTTTTGTACTTCGCTTTTAACAATTTTCCACTAGGGCATCAAATGAAAAATATTAAAACATTTTAAATTATATAATTTTGAGCAATTTTAAGCTAAAAACATTAATTTATAAATCAAAACTTATTATGAAATCTTTTTACATATTCTGATAAAAATTTGTTAAAAAAAAACAAATAAAATTTTTCCAGGAATCTAATGAACATTTTGTTTGCATCTTAGAACTCAAAATTTTCCCGAAATCTCCCAAATTCTGTTTTTAAAATTTTGAAAAATATTCTTTTAAAATTAATTGAAAACAAACAATTTTCCTTTTTCTAGGAATTTTTATACAAAATTTTATTCTTCAGAAATCTTTTAAAATGCTTATAAAGCTTCTGAATTGGATGTTCAAAATTGTCAAAGATCTACATTTCTTACATGTATTGAAATCTTTTAATTTTTTTAATTATTTTGATATTTTTGAAAAACTTCTAAATATATCTAAAAGTTACTTTAATTATTTCCAAATTAATAATTGACTGAAAATTTTCTCCGTTTCAAATGAAAATTATGTTGTTTTATTTTGGTTAAAAATAAACTTTTTTAACCGAAAATTCAACTATTCTATGTTTGCTTGAAAATTCCTTTATTCATCTTTCTGCTTGAAAATTAATTTTCTTGTTGTTGAAAATATAACTATCAGGTCAAAAATTCAACTAGGTATTAGGTTGAAAATTCCTTAATTTCGAATATTTTTGTGAAAATTCATTCATTTTGTTGGAAATTAATCTTTTTGGGTAAAAATTAATCTTTACGGTTTGAAATTCAACTATTCAATTCAAAATTAAACTATTAGATTGAAAATTCCTTAGTTTCAAATATTTTTGTGAACATTCATGTATTTTGTTAAAAATTAATCTTTTTGGGTAGAAGATTAATATTTTCTGATTGAAAATTCAACATTTTGGCTGAGTTCATTTTTTCTTTATTGACAAAAAAACTTTTCAGTTAAAAATTCAACTCTTTTGTTAAAAATTCATGCTTTCGATTTGAAAATTAGTATGCTTTGGTTCAGGCCGAAGTTAATAAAAAGAAAAGAAGAAGTACCAGTAGTGAAACGTCTGGAGCCGGTAATATGAAACATATTATTTTTAAAAGAAAGAATAATTATTTTCAAAATTTGCCGAATTCATTCTAAACTGTTTTTATTACTTCAGCAAATGCAATTTTCTTTTTTAGTCCAAAACACACTGAAGCACTTTGATATTAGGAATGTTACTTGAATTTCAGGTACTGGTAACTGTAAACAATATTCCTGCACTTGTAATTTAAATTACATGTATGAAAATCCTTTTTATTCTGCTTCTTATGTGTTAAAATAGCATTTTCAATCAACTTTTATAATTACATTGGTTAAGAAATAAATCGAATTTCCCGAGTTAAAGTTTAATTTTTGCGGCATAAATTAGCACTAAATAGACACTAAATTATGGCATACTGCTCATATCTATATGACAATGTTGTAATTCCAGCTTCCGGGACCTCAAATTTCTAGTTCTTGTCTATTCTTTAAGTAGTAATTAATTTAACTTAACAAACATAATTTTTTAAATAATTTATTATTATTTTCAATAATATTGACTTTAAATATTTTTAGAAATTCACGATTGTATTGTTTCAAATCTTATTATTATTATATTATCATAAACTCATTTAGCACCCCTGTGCACCGTACAGGTAAAAAATTACCTCCAGAGCCTTAGCCTAGAATCTAAACTCTAAATTTGTGTTTGAACGAAAATCTAGATATTTGAAACCAAAGATTAAGGAATTCCTAAGAAATCAACTTTACAGTTGAATTTTGAATTGTACCTGAGCCTCATGCTGCTAATTTATCTCATCGTTTGTTGGGAAATTTAGTAGGAAGACGATGCCGGGAAAAACCACGGATCGAGACAGTCTGTCGGATTAGTCTACTCATGATATAATAGGCTCCTAATAAAAGTAGGGCAGGTGACAATTCCGCCCTGGGTACCTGAGGTAGGTTCCCCCACTACACGACTTCCCCTCACTCAGTCGAGCTGCCGTCGTCGATCCTAGTCAGCGGGAGTCCTTTGTACATAATAAGCAGGAAAATGCGGAATATAATATTTTTTAAATTTAGCACTTATCAATTTACAAATGAAATATTCGAAATCTGCTAATTATAAAGATTTCAACGATATGTAATTTGACTCAAAAAGTTGAAAATCAAGGAAGGCTCAAGTATATAGGAAATTTTATGGAAAATTTTTGAGTATATTTCATTCAAATCCACTGCAGTAGCTTTAGTTTACAGGTACAATATTTTACTGAGCTTGGGAAATTCCGGGAGCTTAAATTTGGCCACATTTGAGAACTTATTAACTAACATCATGAATTTAGTTTATTTCATAACCTTAACCGAAAAGTCGATTTTTCAACAAAGATGTTGACTTTTTAACCAATAAGGATATTTTATAAGAAAATTGTTTGATTTTCCAGAATCTAGATTACTTTTCAATCAAACAGATTAGTTTTCAAATAAAAACATAAATTTTTAACCAAGAAGATTAATTTTTCAGCGAAAAACACAAAGTTTTAATAAAATACATGAATTTTCAACAAAAGAGTTGAATTTTCACATTTTTTCATTTGTTTCAGATATTCAGAAAAATTATGTATCCCATGTGAATTTCATATTTATCAGTTGAATATATTATATATTATTTTTTAATAATTTTTTTATATCCCTGGTGAAAAATGTTTACAATAAAGTACAAAAAACTAAAACCATATTTCCGCGAAATACGACTTTTTTCTCTTATTCAGACGAATTTTGAACTTCTTTTTTTTGTCTTTATTGTATCAATATTTGTCATCCTATAGGTTGGAAAAAAACCTTCCTGATCGCAAATAAAAATTGAAAAATTGAGGAAGAATTGATCAAGGTCATTCAACTTACAAGATTCAAAATCTTGAGGGACATTTTTTTCAGATTATATCATTTTAAGCAATTTTAAGCTAAAAACATTAATTTATACGTCAAAATTTATTCCGAAAACTTTCAAAAAATTCTCTTAAGAGTTTGTGAGAAAAAAAATCATGTACGAATTTTCCAGGAATCCAATTAAAATTTCGTTTTTATCTTAAAACTCGAATCTTTCTTACAATTTTTTGAAAATCCTGAAAAAATTTGAGAAATTTCCATAAACTCTTCCAGATTATATTATTATATTTCTAGGAATTAAGATAACAATTTGTTATTCTTTTGAAACAATCCAAGATGCATACAGTTTATTTCGGAATCTTTCGAAAACGTCTAAACACATCTTAAACTTACTCGAATTTGCCTCAAGTTATATGGCTAATACTGCTGTTCCGCGATGTAAATTTGGTAACAAACGAATTTTAAGAACATATGCTCATTGTGGACGCAAATTCTCACAAGAAGAAATCACTCTAGGCGTATACATTCGACATTTGTTTATAGAATTGGTTTGAAAAATTAAGGAAAAAATATTAAATAACAAAATTTCACAAATAAACATAATTGGCGACATAATTTCAAAAAAAGTAAAAATTAATTAAATTGAACTTTGACATTCGGCATTTGTTCATAGAATCAGTAAGATCATTATTTGAGAATATGTGATAAAAAGTTATTATCACTAAACATTACTGATGACATTATTTAAGGAAAATTAAAATGAAAAACGATTTTTTCCTGCCTTCGAATGCAGACACTGGGCATTTGTATACATAATTTGTTTATGAAATTCATAAAATACCGAATTACAAATTTCAATCATTCAACAGCACGAACAATATTATTTCAAATTATGTCCAGAAATATTGAATGACCTATTCATATGAACAAGTATCATTTTGTTAATGAAAGCACGTGATTTTACCTCAGAAATTTACTTTAAAGAAGAGAAATTCACAATGTTGACACTTAATTTGATTTCTTTATAACAATGAACTTTACTAGATAATAATTTTATGGCTTTTAAACACCCCTGGGCATCCAGTCCAGCGATACTGCACATAGATAGGGAAAAATTTCCAGGGGAATAAAAAAAAACGAAATAAAAGACTATTTTTTGGTGTTTGAATTGCCATACATTTTTGAACAAACTAAAATTAGAAAGTCGGGCCAAATGAATCTCTTTGAAACTAAATGCTTAATTTTTTCAAAGAAATAAAATAAATCCAAAATCGGTAAAGAATTTCCTTCTACACGTTATTTTGAACCTCGTTTGCAATTTTTTGAATAAAATATACTCAAAAATGTTCCTCTTGAGACAAATAACGTATCGTTGAAATTATTATAATTCGCAGATTTCGAATATTTTATTTGTAAATCACCAAGTGCTAAATTAAAAAATATTGTATTCCGCATTTTAGTACTTATTAGGTACTAGGATCGACGACAGCAGTTCGGCTTGAGTAAAGGAACCGTTCGCACGTACCCAGGGCGGAATTGTCATCTACGCAAAATTTAACAGGAAGACAATTTCTGGGAAAAACCACGGATCGAGACAGACTGTCGGGTTAGTCTACTCATGATACAATAGGCTCCTAATAAAAGTAAGGTGTTCAATGAACTAGTTAAGAGAGCAATCACAAAACCCTCACAACATCCATCATCGAGCTCGTTCAAACAATAATAGCAATAAACTTAATGCATTTGTAATTATTGTTAATTATCACAGATTAAGGATAAAGAGAGGGTCTGCTCTCAGTGAGGTTAAGAAATCTCCACCTATTTTTACAGGTACTACCTGCTGTAATGTCACTGGAAATTTTACTGAAATATATGTCTTGAATTTGAAGCTGTACCGTGTACATTTAGTAACCACTCTCCACTACCCCTCCCGAATGAGCTCTGCCAATTTTTTAGGAGTGGGATAATTCACTTTTGCAACCCGGTTGTCAGTGCAGGACTGACCAGTAAACTTAGTTTGATAGAAGTTGCATTTTTCTGTAAGGATCACCTACACCGTAACGCAAATGTAAGAAGAGCATATAGGGATGGTAAAAATATATATTGGGGTGGAAGAGTGTTTCAGGGGATTCTTCTGAAGAGATGTTGGTAGTACATTAATGTGATTGTAATTGATTTCTAATGTAGTTTTTTGCAATAACGTTTTGCTAATGTTACGTTTGACACCTTCCGTTATATGACTGAGGGCTACATTCTAAGATCTAAAAAATGTACTATGATAATAAGATACTTTGTGACCTATTCGGAGCCCCAAATGTTCTCTTACATTCTGAAAAAGCCTGTATCTATTGTATTAAATCAACAGTTTTGAAGCTACAAGTATGGCGTTGCTAACTTTATGTGAAGTAAGCGCGCAATGCATTTACATAAAAAATTGCAGAGTCCAAAATTTGGAACCTAGAGTTCTTTCCAGCCCTCAACGAGTCCTTAATTCTGGTATGATTCTGGAATTTATTACAGCACTGATTTCTGAGCAATAGGTGTGGCGGGGCCAGCTTCACATGTGAAACCAGAGCGCGCACCGTTTTAAAAAGAACAAAAATGATTGCGAGATTCGGCCTAGTGAGGATCGCCAGCCCTAAATGAGCCCTTAATTTCCGAAATAACCCTACTCAAATCAAATGAACAGTTTTGAAGTTACAGGTGTGGCGGTGCTAGCTACATGTAAAGTCAGCGCGCAGGCCGTTTTCGATAAAAAATTGCAGAGCCCGAAATTTGGGACCTAGAGTTCTTTTCAGCCCTTAACGAGCCCTTAATTCTAGTATGATTGTTTTTCTGAAATTATTAGAGATGAGAGTGAAGGAATCAATATATTAGATTCAATGAGACTACCATATGTGATGAGGCTAAAAGAGAGATGAATGATACTGAATACAAAATTTATCATGCAATGACTAGACTATTATGTGCGCGCGCAAGCGCGCGCCAACTTTTGTGTTCCTATTTCTCCTTTACTCAATTTTCGAATCACTATTTACTCCTTCAAATTCCTTGAACAATCAAATTCTTGATTTCGCAACACAAAAAGATGTGAAGAATTATTTTCATTGAATCATTGAAATAATTTTTACTTAATATTTTTGTGAAAATTTGAATTATTAATAACCCTTTAAACTATTCCAGAGAGAATTAAAATATATGTGCACAGAATTTCGAAATGAAAATTCAGATACTCATTTCACAACATCCCAAAATTTAAAAAAATATATAATTGGAATAGAGGTATTTTAAACATTAACAAACTCTTATTATACAATGTATAGTACATAGTCAATTATATCACCTTGAAGTAAATGATCAGTTCATGCTACCTAATCAAAAGAAATTAAAATTAAATCATCATGTAATTTAAAATTGTTGGAAAAAATAATCAGCTAATAATTAATTAATTTGTTTATAACATAATAAACATTCAACTATAATTTTCATTCATACATTGTAATAATTTGTATACTATATTGAGAAAAAAATGCACTATCATTTCTGAAAATTTAATATATTAGTAACCTTCCACACTAATTTCAGAGAAAATAAGATCATATTCACATATAATTTTAAAAATTGAATGAAGACACTTGTTTCACAACATCAGCATCATTTCAAAAATAATGTAATTAGTGGTATATTAAATTTAAATAAACTTTTATTGTACAAATTGTATGCAGTATTCAATTAAAAAACCTGGAAGTAAATGATCAATTTATGATTTTGAATTTAAAACAATTGAAATTAAATATTTATGTAATTCAATTTTGTAGTTAAAATAAATCAGCTAATAATTAATTAAACAGTTCACAACATGAAAACCCTCAAGCAATTATTTTCATCGAAATTTAATATTTATCTGACAATTTAAATTATTCATAACCTTCCAAAGTAATACCAGGAGAAATTGAAATATATGCAGATATCATTTTGAAAATTGAATTCGGATACTCAATTCACAACATCACGAACATTTAAAAAAAATTATATCATTGTAATGGAGATATATTAAAGAAAAAAAAGAAAGACATTTTTATCATAAAAATCGATCAACCATATTATTTGCATTGAAACATCAAAATAACTTCTACCTTATATTTTTCTGAAAATTTCAATTATTCATAATATTTTAAACTAATTTCATAAAAACTTAGAACACATTTACAAATAAGCTGAAAATTATTTAGATAATTATCTCACAACATCGCAATCCGAAAATTATGAAATTAGAATAAAAGTATTTTAAATATAAATAAACTTTTATTATGCAAATCATATCCAATATTCGATTAAATAAAGATTCCATCTATACTACAATCTTACACAAGATGTTGGGGACCTTTTTTCATATGAAGGATTTGATCTTTTATTCCTGAAAATTTAATTTATTCATAAAATAGAATCAGTCAATCAGTTTTTCATTTGAAATTGCATTTCTATACATTTAATTTATTAATGACTTTTAAAACTAATTCCAGAAAAATAAAAAAAAATGTATATATTAATTAATCATTTCACAACATAAAAAGCAATGAACAGTTATTTTAATAAAAACATTCAAATAATTTTTACTTTATATTTTTTCTGAAATTTTGAATTAATAATAACCTTTTAAACTAATTCCACAAAAAAGTAAAAAATATGTACATATAATATTGAAAGCAGAATTCAGGTACTTATTTCACAACATCGAAAAATTTACCAAAATTATACAATTGGAATAGAGGTATTTCAACATAAATAATCTTTTATCATAGAAATTATAGCCAATATTCAATTTCATGGCCTTCAATCAAATAATCAATTTATGTACTTGATTTAAAAAAATTAAAATATAATCTTTATGTAATTTAATGTTGAAAAAAATTGATCAGCTAATGATTCATTCATCTGTTGCCAACATAAAAAGCATTCAACTATAATTTTCATTCAGGCATTCAAACAATTTTTACTTTAAATTTTTTTTTAATTTACTGAAAATTCATTTCTGAAAATTCGATTTATAAGTAACCTTTTATAGTAATTTCAGAGAAAATTGAAACATATTCACAAATAATTCTGAAAATTAAATTCAAATCATTATTTCGCAACATCACAAACATTGGCGGACAATGCGTGATTGGATTAGATGTACTTTTTCTTTATTCATAATGTTTCCTCTAAGGGACTTCATTCTTTCTCATTTGCTCCCCTAGCAACCTCTAACTCCTTCATCCACTCTTCCCCTAAACCATCCTCCCCTAGAATCATTACCACATTCTCTTGCCAGCTTCCTTTATCTTCCATTCCTCTCCTACATCCTTCCCATACATGCTCCCATGTTTCCTCTTCCTATTCGCAAATTTTGCACTTCCTGTTATCTTTCTTCTCCCCATACATACTCGTTTCCCAATCTAAATCTTGCTACTCTGCTCCATCTTTTCTCTCCCCATCCCTCTTTGAAATACTTTTGTACTTCTTCCTTTTCTATCATCTTATACAATATATTATATTTTAATTCCTCAATCATCCCCCATCTTCCTATTAATTGTCTTTCTCTCTCCCTTTCTTCCACTTCTTCGTAGTTGACTCCAGTCACATCATCTATCTCTCTAAGAACTCCCTGCTTTCTTCTTCCAATCTCGTTAATTCCATCGCCCTCCCTCTCCTCTCTTCTACCACCATCAAACACTTTCTCGCTAACTCCCCTCCCTTTCCCTCCCACAGCTTAGTCTCAAAATTCCATGCCCTCTTTCCCGCTCTAGTACTTAATTTATCCCTTTTCGTTGCTTCTCTCACCATATATCCCGGCGCCCTCTCGTCTACCCCTAGCGTACACCTTATATACCTTTCTTGTAAAGTCTCAATCTCTTCCATTTCTTCCCATCCCCATATCTCTGCTCCGTAACCTGATACCGGCCATACCAGCGTATCAAATAATCACATTCTCATTCTCAAATTTTGTTTGAAACCTTCTTTCTCCTATTCTTCATATCTGTTTCATTACCCCTGCTGCTTTTTTTATACTTTCTCTTATGTGAGCTCTATGATCTCCATTTGCTTGCAAGTTATATCCCAAATACTTAAACTCTTTTACTTGATTTAATTTTATTCCCTTCCATCTACCCGTCCATTCCTCCTTTCTTCCTCCTCCTTTTCTAAACCTCATTATCTTTGTCTTTTCTACATTTAAATTCAACTTTTTTCCATCTAAGTATTTCTCTAATCCTGTAATTAAGCCCATC
Source organism: Andricus quercusramuli (assembly GCA_932178445.1). Taxonomy (NCBI): domain Eukaryota; kingdom Metazoa; phylum Arthropoda; class Insecta; order Hymenoptera; family Cynipidae; genus Andricus; species Andricus quercusramuli. The sequence goes on from CAKNXH010052781.1 coordinate 51,749, forward strand.
ATCCCTTCTTTATCCTCTACCATCAATACTATATCGTCCGCGTATGCCAGTGTATATATATTTTCGTTCCCTATCCCAACTCCTTCCCATCCTTTATTTTCATTTCTTCTTCCAAGTCTGATATTAATATAATAAATAAAAGTGGGCTCAGAGGACATCCTTGCCTTACTCCTATCACCAACCAGAAACTATCTCCCACTTGCTCTCCTACTTTTACCTTGCATTTTGTCTCTCTAAAAATTTCCGATACTCTCTTTGTTAATCCCTCTCGTATCCCCTTTTTCATCATAATTTTTTCTATCTCAGCACGGTCTAATGAGTCAAACGCCGCCGTTAGGTCCACAAACATTGCTATCATTGCCCCTTTCTCCCTTTTAATTCTCTTATTTACTAAATAGTGGAGAACATATATATCGTTGATCACTCCCATCCCTTTTCAAATTCCTGTCTGATTGGGTGGCTCTATCTTTTTCTCCACAACTTCTTCTTTTGACCTTTCGATAAAACAGCCACATATACTTTATATAGTGTTGGCATTAATGTCACTCCTCTCTAATCATTAACCTCCTCCCATTTGCCTGTCTTCACTATTGGTATAACTTCTCCTTCTTCCCATAACTCTGACCACCCCTCTCCTCTCCATACTCTATTGCCCATTATCCATGCCCATTCCTTTAATTCTGTCCAACCATATTTCCTTACTTCATTTGGAATATCATCTATACCAGGTGCCTTTCCATCTTTCATCATCCCTAATACCTTGACTATTTCCTCCCTTGTAATGTCCTCCTCATCTGTTTCCCTACCATATTTTCCTCCTTTCCTAACTTTCCTCTCTACCCCTCCTAGTAATTCCATTAAATATTTTTCCATTATATCATCTCAATATCCTGGTTTACTCTTTTCCTTCTTCTTCTCTCTTTATTTACAACCTTCCAAACCTCTTCATCCATCCCAGTCTCCACTTCTTCTTCAAACCTTTTATTTTCCTCCTCCTTTTTTTGATCACACAACTCATCAGTTCAAAAAATAAGAAGCTTTAAACTATAACTTTCATTAAAATATTCACATAATTTTTACTTGATATATTTCCTTTAATTTGAACTTTCATTTCTGAATATTTGACTTAATAATAACTTTCGAAACTAATTACAGAAAATATAAGTTTTAATTGAATCAAATTATAATTAATTAACCAGTTCATAACATGAAAAGCGTTACACAATTATTTTCATTGAAACATTCAAATTATTTTTAGATTATCTTCTCCTTTAAATTTGAAATTTCATTTCTGTACATTCAAGTCATTACTAACCTTTTAAACTAATTAAAAAAAAAACGTACATATGTATAATCTTGAAAATTGAATTCAGATAGAGTTATTTTACAACGTCACAAGTATTTGAAAAGATTATATAATTGCAATAAAGGTATTTAAAAAAAAATTAAACTTGCATTATAAAAGTAATAACCAATATTCAATTACATAACCTTCGTGTAAATAATCAATTTATGTTACTTAAATAAAGAAAAAAATTTTTAATTCAATTCCTTTGAAATTTGAAGTTTTTGACAAAATTAATCGACCAACAATTAATTAAACTGTTTAGAACATAAAAAACATCAAACTATTATTTCAATTAAATCATTCAAATAATTTTTACTTTATATTTTTTAAACATGAAATTTCATATCAGAAAATTTATGTTTCGATAGAATCAGTTAATAATTAATTAATCATTTCACAATGTAAAAAGCATTAAGCAATTAGTTTCATTGAAACATTCAAGTAATTTTCACATTTTACATATATGTTTTTTGTTTAAAATTGCATTTCTTTACCTTTAATTCAACAGTAAGCTTTAAAAATAATTTGAAAAATTTTTTAAATATATATGTTCATATCATTTTGAAAATTTAATTCATATACAGTCATTTCACAACGTCACAAGCGTTTGAAAAGATTATATAATTGCAATGGAGGTATTTTGAAGAAAAAGTAAACTTTTATTATAAAAATAATAACCAATATCCAATTACATAACCTTCAAGTAAATAATAAATTTCTGCTACATAATTGAAAACAAAATCAAATTCAATCTTTATTTAATTTAACGTTTTCAACAAATTTGATTGAAAAAAAATAGCTCAAACTGTTTACATCATAAAAAGAATGAAACCATTATTTTTATTAAAATATATTCAAATAATTTTTACATTATATTTAAAAAAATGAAATTTCATTTCTGAAAATTGGAATTATTAATAACTTTTTATACTAATTTAAAAAAAAATTAAACATATTATTCTGCTATAATTTTGAACATTAAATTCAGATACTCATTTAAGCATTAACCTTAAACGTTAACATTAACATTAGCATTAACATTAAATAATTTTTACTTTATTTATACATATATATGTATATATATTTTTTCAAATTTGAAATCTCATTTCTGACAATTTAAATTATTAATAACCTTTCAAACTAATTCCATAAAAATGTAAGTTTTAATAGAATCATTTAATAATTAATTAATCAGTTTAAAACCTAAAAAGCATTACACAATTATTTTCATTAAAACATTTAAATAATTTTTACATTACATTTTCCTTTAAATTTTAAATTTCACTTCTATACATTCAATTCATTAGTAATATTTTAAACTAATTAAAAATACAAATGAAATATATGTACATATAATCTTGAAAATTGAACTCAGATAGAGTTATTTCACAACGTCACAAGTGTTTGGAAAGATTATATAATTGCAATAAAGGTGTTTTCAAGAAAAAGTAAACTTTTATTATAAAAATAATAACCAATATTCAATTACATAACCTTTAAGTAAATAAGCAATGTATGTTATATAATTGAAAAAAATTAAATTCACTCTTTATTTAATTCAAAGTTTTTAACTAAATTAATCAACCATTATTTAATTGAACTGTTTAAACATAAAAAGAATGAAACCATTATTTTCATTGAAATATTCAAATAATTTTTACATTATATTCTCCTTTAAATTTCATTTCTATACATTCAATTCATTACTAACCTTTTAAACTAATTAAGAAATAAAAATAAAATATATCTACATATAATCTTGAAAATTGAATTCAGATAGAGCCATTTCACAACGTCAAAAGTATTTGAAAAGATTATATAATTGCAATAAAGGTATTTTAAAGAAAAAGTAAACCTTTACTCCAAAAATAATAACAAATATTCAATTACATAACCTTCGTGTAAATAATCAATTGATGTTACTGATATTGAAAAAAAAAATCAAATAAAATCTTTATTTAATTTAAAATTTTAAATAAAATAATCAACCAAAAATTAATTAAACTGTTGACAGCATAAAAAGCATGCAACTATTATTTCCATTGAAACATTCAAATAATTTTTACTTTATATTTTTTAAACATGAAATTTCATTTCTCAAAATTTGAATGATTAATAACTTTTTATACTAATTTTCGAAGAAATTTGAACATAGTATTTATTATATAATTTTTAAAATTGAATTGAGATATTCATTAAAGCATCAATCTATATTTTTCATTGAAACATTTGAATAATGTTTACTTTATATATTTTTTTCAAATTCGAGCTCTCATTTCTGACAATTTGAAGTATCAACAACCTTTGAAACTAATTCCAGAAAATTTAAGTTTCAATAGAATCAGTTAATAATTAATTAATCAGTTCACAATGTAAATAGCATTAAACAATTAGTTTCATTGAAACATT
>CAKNXH010052783.1:0-51900 GCA_932178445.1 Andricus quercusramuli
ATTAGGACACTTCTCTATCCGCGCCTGCAGCCAAGTTTTCAACTGAAAAAATATAAATTTTTAATTAAAAATAGAAGAGTTAAATTTTCAGTTGCAAAAGTAATTGAATTAATCTGGAATACTGGGATTACTCTTAAATACTTGAATCATCCCGGATTACAAGTGGACTACTCTGCCTTACACTGAATTAACCAGAGTACATCGGATTACCAGTTTAGTTATCCGAGCGGCTCAGCAAATTACCAGAGTTGTTTCTTCCTTGTATTTTGACATATTGTTCATGAATTTCCATAAGTAATTTGAGTGTAAATACTAACACAATTATATCATTGTATAATTTCATGCAGGATATTGTTTCTTTTTCTATTTTTTCATACTCCTCTTCGGTAAAAATGTGATCAATATCATTGCTTTGCACTAGATTCTTCAATCGATGTCTACGGAAATTTTAATGAAGAGTGAAACCTAGTTTCGAAATCTAATGTAATTCTTAAATATTCATAAATATATAAATATTACCTTAAAACTTGAAACATACCGCTGCTATGTTTTATAAAATGGTACAGCATCATATCGAATGCCATTGAAGTGCCAATACTGTATATTCCTGCAATAGATGAGTGGAAAAAAATACTGAAATAATAGTCGTCTTTTCCAATAAAAATGTAATCAACATCAAACAAAAAATTTCTTGTTCGTGATTCGTTCAGTGGTATAATAGAATCCATTAAAACTGGCACCAATGTCGTACAACAATATAAAAGCGTTGATGAAAACATTAGGACTGCAAATTATTAAGCTCAATGAAATATTTTTAATAAATGGGCTAGGCCACTTCTAACCCGCATGATTTCTGTTACCGACATTCACCGAAATTTAATCGAAATCTCGAGAAACTGACCGGTGAGCCCTCGCAAAGTGGAAGAATTTTGGTCGGAATAAATCTTATAAAAAAAATATAGTGCATTAAATTCTGTAGAGCCTCCAGCTCAAAATGTTTGTCTTCCCTATTTGTTTATCCACAACATTTTCCTTCGAAATATGAAAGAAGTTAAATTTGTTACTAAACAATTTTTTATTCTTTAATAACTGCTTAGGGACCGTCTGTAACCTATGTTACAAATTTTTGGCTATTTTGGAACCCCCCTTCACCTCTTGTTGACAACCAAAACTTAACCCCCTTACCACCTTCCCCTCGAAAGTAACGTACCCGTTGGGCAAACACTGATTTCACGTTTATTCCGCCTTTTTGCGGGCTTCTAAGCTACGGTAATGAATCAAGAATAATGAAGAATATTAAAATATCAAATAATAGCCCGAAAGGCTCTCAGAAGCGGAGAAATATGGTGATATTTTATGAAAATATTGGAATAATAGAGGAAAAAATTCAAATAGTCGATTTTTTTAACAAACGAAATGAATTCCAAACCAAAAATATAATAGTAGACTTCAATTTACAAAAATTAATTTTTATCCAAAGATATTCAGATATTGTTATTGGATTCTATTAATTCAGTTGAAGTTAATCATCAGGAAGCGCGTGGGCACTAGGGTGGTCCAAAAATATTGTTTTCGAATTTTTATGGGGACACCCCCCAAATTTCTTCGAATCCACACACAAATAAATCCATTTTTTTGGTTTTAAAAAAATTGATATTTAGGAGTGACGAAACAAGCCCCATGAAATTTAACATGTATTTCCTATAAGAAAAAAGACGTTTTTGTAAATCTTATTCAGAATCCTCAATATTTTCTCAATCGAGTTGAAACTCAACATTTCTCTTCACAATTAGCCATGGGATTTGGATAAAATATCACTTTTTAAATACTAACACCATAAGTCTGTTTTACAGGGTCCCAAAGAAACCCCATAAGTGAAAAAATGGGTTTTGCGAGTGTTTGGCGCTAATTATGATTTTTTTTGCTGCTTTTTTGATGCGAATTGTTTCCAATACATGAAATATCACTTTATACTGAAAATTATATGTTTTCATGATTTGTTTAAACAATTTATTATTGTTTTTAGCAATTCTCTCATAGAATGGAGCTAGAGAGACGCGGTTTTTTCACAAATTTGCCATCTTTTGTCCAATTTTCAATTAGAAGGAAGTGATAGTTCATCAATGCTAACAAAAGTGATTTTTCAAACAATTTATTAATAATGTTAATAATATTCTGTTGAAAAATGCTACAAAATTGCAAAAAAAATCACTTTCAGTTAAATTTTCAATTAAGATAAGTTAATTAATTAATTAGAGTCAAGAAAATTAATTGTTTAAACAATTTATTTTAATCATTAATAATATTATATTTGAAAAATGCTAGAAAGATGCAGTTTTTTCTAATTTCTGGCTTTTTGTTCAATTTTCATTTGGAGTGATGTAATAATGAATTCAAGTTTACAAAATAATTTTTCAAACAATTTATTATCATTGTTAATAATATTCTTTTCGCTTGATTGGCAGAATGTTGCGGTTTTTCCTGAAATTTTCAGCTGTTTGTCTATTTTTCATTAGGCGTGACTTAATAATTAATTAGATTTAGCGAAAAAAAAAATTTGCAGTTTTTCGGCAATTTTCACCTTTCTGTCCCTTTTTCACTTAGTGAGGTAGTCATTAATTAAAATTAACAAAAAATTTGTTTGAACAATTCAATATTGTTTATGACTATCTTTTCTTAGATAAGTGCTAGAAAGTGGCGGTTTTTTCTAAAATCTTCAACTTTGCATCGCCTTCTTATTTATGAAAAAATAATAAGTCAACGACAACAAAAATGATTTTTCGAATGGTATTGTTGTTTTAAGTGAATTATTTTTGCTCTTTTCCCAATGATTAAAAGAATTAATTCAAAGAAAAAAAGCTAGTTTACAGAAGAGGCAAAAACAAAGAATAGAATAATTAATTGTGTAAAATAGCTTTTTTCATCTGAATTAATTTTTTCAAGCATTGAAAAAAAAATTATTCACTTAAAACAACAATACCATCCGAAAAATAATTTTTCTTGTGGTTGACTTATAATTTGCTCATAAATAAAAAGGCGATGCAAAGTGAAAGATTTTAGAAAAACCGCCACTTTCTAGCACATATCTAAGAAAAGATAGTTATAAACTATATTGAATTATTTAAACAACTTTTTTGTTCACTTTAATTGATTATTACCTCACTAAGTGAAAAAAGGACAGAAAGGTAAAAATTGCCGAAAAACCGCAATTCATTATTACTTCACTCCAAATGAAAATTGGACAAAAAGCCAGAAATTTGAAGGAAAAAAATCGCATCTTTCTAGCATTATTCAAATATAATATTACTAATAATTATAATAAATTGTTTAAAGAATTAATTTTCTTGCCTCTAATCAATTACTCAACTTATCTTAATTGAAAATTTAACTGAAAGTGACTTTTTTTGCAATTTTGTAGCATTTTTCCAAGAGAATATTATTGAAAATTGAACAACAATTGGAAAATTTGTGAAAAAACCGCGTCTTTCTAACTCCACTCTATGAGAGAATTGCTAAAAACAATAATAAATTGTTTAAAAAATTCATGAAAACATCTAATTTTCAGTATAAAGTCATATTTTATGTATTAGAAACAATTTGCATTCAGAAAATCACCAAAAAATCATAATTAGCGCCAAAACGTCGCAAAACCCATTTTTTCACTTATGGGGTTTCTTTGGGACCCTATAAAACAGACTTATGTTGTTGGTATTTGAAAAGCAATATTTTATTCGTATTTCATGGCTAATTGTGAAGAGAAACGTTGAGTTTCAACTAGATGGAGATAATATTGAGGATTCTAAATAAGATTTACAAAAACACCTAAACATCATTTTTTTCCAAAACAAAAAAAATGGATTTATTTTTGTGTGGCTTCGAACAAATCGGGGGGGAGGGGGTTTGTCCTCATAAAAATTACAAAAAAAAAAAATTTTCCAATGCATTTTCGGACCACCCTAGTGGGCACTCACAGAAAACAAATAATTTGCTTACTGATCCATTCAATTATTATAAACAAATATGATAAAAAGCATTGAAAATAGTGTTCTTATCAGTACCTGAACAAAATTTTCTTTGTACTTCAACTACTTCGTATTAATGTAGGAATGAAATTTAATTAAAAAAATAATTAGAGAGATGACAATAACCATTGTTATAAACACTTTTCCCGGAAAAACATTAAAATTTAATAATATTTGGTGTAATACATAAGAAAATTTAAATTTGGATGAATAAATTATATGAGAAAATTCCAAATGACATTTATAATCACAAAAATAACTAAAAACTTAACAATAACCATTATTATACACATATTTTGTGGCAAAATATTTAAATTTGAGGTTTTTTCAGATTTGGTTTTTCTCTCAATCTTTTTAAATCCTGCAAGGGGAAAAATGTATTTTATACACCGCAGGCATGATTCGCGCGTATAACGTGCCTGTTTTCAGGAACTTAAGTAGCCCTTTATGGGTCAGTGGTGGGAGCAGTACTATAATGGCCTCATTATTGTACTGTAAAATAATGGGAACATTATTGTACTGCTCCCACCACTATCCACTATCCATTATTGTCCACGTGTCATTGCAGAATTGAAGCATAGCGATGAGAATGTGCCCGACCAGCGGGCAGATTTTGTAGTAAAAAATAATTTTGAAAAATATAAAAATTTGTTGTAAAATTATTGTAGGTTACACTGCGGGTTTTCCGGAATCATTGATACAGACTTCAAATTCGCAACAATTTAGGGTTATTTTAATGATCTTCACCGAAAATCTGTTATTTGAGAAAAAAAAAATCATTAAATTTCGAAGATTTAAAATTTGGAACATTTAAGTTATTTTAGTGTTTTTCGTTGAAAATTGGTTATTTTAGATTGAAAATCATTTATTCTTCAGATTATCATTCAGAGTCATTAAATTCGTTACTTTTAATAAAAAAACAAAAATCATTGAATTTCAAAGAATAATTTTTTCAGTAAAAATTTTACTTTTATATATTTTGGAAGAAAGCTTTGCAAATAAACAAATGTAGAAGGTATAAGATCCAAGCTGGAGGCTTTCCAGAATTTAATGCACTTAACATTTTTTTTAAATTGAAAATTGGAGAAAAATGTCAGTAAGGTCGATAAAAGGAATCTTGGGTTAGAAGCTTCTAAGCATTCCAGATTTACTTCTTTAGATCAGATTTAAAAATTATTCTGAACCTCCCTAAAATCCAAAAATACATTCTATAAAATTAAAACCATTCATTTTTGAAATAGTATATAAAATAAAAAAAACTTTTATAGGGCCGAATGAGCTATTACAAATGTAACAAAAGTTGACCATGGCTCCTTCCTTAGCAGATTCAATCAGAATTTTTTCTTCCTCTTTAGAATTTTCCCCAATTATTTTAAAACTGTCCTTCATGTAGTCCAATAGAGTTCTGAACTGAAAAAGAAAAGAAGGGAAAAATATGCCTGCTATAATAACCAATTTAAATAAAATAATAAAGATAAGGGTGTAGCGTAAAATAAAAATGCACGAAATTGGAAATGCCGGTGGTTCAATTTTTTAATTTTGCCTATAATGAACTAAAACTGTAGAGTTGCATGACGATAAAAATTTGTTGTTATGATTCGCAAAGCGTGAACTTGTCTACTCCTGACGGTGAAGAAATTATTTTCCCTGCCCAAGGAGAATTCAAATTCGGACCTGGCCACGGTGAGGAGGCTTAAGAACTCCAGCGGGTAGCGTCGACTCGGAAGCCGCAACAAAGACGACCCGGATGGGTAAGAGTTCGTGGTTGGTAGGGTAGAAGTATCAGCGCGAATTCGACTTAGCAGTGAAAATCGGGTGGCTCGCGATTCCCAAAGCAGCTCCCTGAGCCAAGACGTGAAACACCTTGTCGATGGCTGAATGTTACCAGGGTGTAGTGACCTATACAATGTCTTTGGGATACAGGGCGACCTCTCAAAGTAAATTTGCCTTGTATCTACAAACGGGGCTCTGTAGAGATTAACCAAATGTTTCTCTAGCTACTCGTGGGAACAAAATGAGTTCTTTAAAAAAAAAAAAAAATAAAATAAATAAAAACACTCAGGGGGATTCGGCGACGACCCCTCTGGAAAAAACGTCATCCACTGTGAAGATGGAAATTACCGGAGGAGCCTTTGAACATACTTTGGCACTTATAAGTGGGGAACCATCTGGGAGTAACCCTGTCGACACTTATGTCGGGGGAACAAACCAAATGAAAAAACCACGACGAGCTAGATTTTCGGAAGCTGTTAGGAAGAGGTTGAGATGTTAATTGTTAAATCAATCGGGCGCAACAACTAGCCAGACAAGGACTCCAAAGAGCTGCCATTCTGATAGCAACACACCGAATGAAATCAGGGAATAGAAGAAGATGCGACTGAGAGGTCCAATAGTCTCTCATAGCCAGGCTCTTTGAAGTCGCATAAAAAGACCATAGTCGCTGAAGGGTTCCCAATAACCAAACTCGATGACGACCAGGCCAAGGCATCTAAAGCTGCATTAGAGAATGAAATCGATGCAGAGCAACCTGGAGAAGTCCTCCCAAGGTTCGAATATTGCTGATTTAAAAATGATACTTTTACCGTGATCTGTTCGGACGAAGTGTCCCGAACTTGGCTCATTGAATCAAAGTGATCGACAGCAATGACCTGGCAAGGCCAGTAAAGCGGCTGGCTTGGGCTCCTAGTGTAACCGCGGAACCAACAGCAGTACTTAAAAAGATAGAACTTCTAAACCCAACCTTGAAAATGAGAGAATGGAAAGTTATCGATGTCAAGATGAGTAGTCAAGATACCCAACTTGTAATAACTGCAGAGACAGGAGTGTTAGATAATCTCAAGAAGAACGACTGCAGACCTCACTATGGGTTGAAGAGGATCAATATAAAGATCCTCTCAAAAACCAAAGACATACCCTTAGACAGAGCTCTGGATTTGTCTGCGGAAAAGGTGAAGGAGACAACTGGAAGTTAAAATAGACACCAGATGTCCCCTTTGCAGTCTGGATTTCATCCAGATAAACCTTCACCACGCTAGAGAAGCGTCTGCTATCTTTAGCAGACCTTTCACAGCGGATCAAAAGGCTTTTGCCTTGATACAAGAACCTTGTGCTTACACGGCGAAAGTAAGAGGAAGTGGATTAACTAACAAGAGAGGATCAGTCATTTATATAAAGTTCTCTCACACAACTAATGGATTACTAGGTTCTCTTCCAGAGACTTCTTGGCAATAAAGGGAGCACCATTTAGGAGGCAGGGGTCAGCATAACTGATTTGCTCTGCGTACCTACCAGTTGACTCCCAGAACCCACCATCTGAGGAATGGGGAAATCTGGTGGACTACTGCTGCGATAAAAGATGGCCATTGCTTATCGGATGTGATGCTAATGCACATCATTCGTCTTGGGGTAGTAAGGATACCAACCCCAGTTGTGAGTCTTTATCAGATTACCTCTTAACTACAGATTCAGCTTTATTGAATCAGGAAAACATACCTACCTTCTACACAGGAATCAGTTTGCCTCTCAAAGAGGCAGATCTAACGTAGACGCTCTTTATGCGTTTATCTTCCGCATTATTAATACAATGCGGAAAGTTGAAGTAGCAATTGCAGCGTTTCTAGACATGAAGGGGGTATTTACTAACACCCCAATTGAATCCATATACAGTTCTGCTGAAACAGACGTAGTTAGTGACACGGTGAATCGGTGGATGCACTCCATGTTGAAAAGTAAAACGGTACATACTTTGCTACATGTTAATGAAGTGAAAGCCAAAGTTTCAAGGGAATGCCCATAGCGAAGAGTTCTTTCATGCACCTAGTGGGCGCTTGTCATTGATGACCTGATTCGTGTTTTAAAGGAATTGGGTTTTTACAATGAAGGCTAACCTGGCGATCCTGGTAATAGGGAAGCATGAGGGCACCTTAGCGGAGCTCATGCAGTCAACGTTCAACGTTCAACATAGTAAAGCAATTTATGTTGCAGGGACCGTTGTTGGTGCGTTAACCCGAATAAGACAGAACTCACGAATTTTACCAGAAGAAGGAAGCTCCCTGACCTGAGAAATCTTAAGTTCTACGGTAGTAGTTAGTTCAACTAAACAACTGGGAAGCCTCCAAAGGGTTCTCTGCTTGGCGATCACTAGTGTTATGAAAACAACACCAAAAGTAGCTCTTAAGATGACAGATCTACATGATATCAGTGAGCGCATGCTATGCGAGGATAATATTTTCGTCATGTGAACTGATGATGTGTCGAGTAATTATTATCCTTCATGGAACCCTTTAAGGCCATCTTCTCAAAAAGAGGAGAAGTCATGATGAAGCGCGAAGGGAACAATTATTTACACCAGGAAGTCTCGTTTGGTACACACACGGCTCTAACGACTCCTTGCGAACAGGGGCTGGAATCATTTTGAAGAAGCCCAGGGCTGAGATAACAATAGCACTGAACATATTTCCTATAGTTTTCCAGGCCAAAATAATAGCTATTAAAGCTTGCTAGGAGAAAATTTGTAAAAAGGGCTTATGAGGGGCTTATGAAAGTATAAAAATTCTTGAAAAAAATTAATTAACTTTCGAAAGTTTGTAATAATGACCAAAAAAGAATTATTCTGACTTTTAAGAGGGCGTGAAGGCTGTTTTATATTTTCGATGAGGCTGACTAATAAGCAAGATTGAAAATATACAGTCATTCAAAAGAAAATTTCACGTTTTTCATTCATTTATTTTAAATTAAGATCAAAAAGAAATCTATTTATCATGAATAATTTTATACAAAATGAGCATGGAAAAAAAATTCACAATTAAAAATACGGACTTCCCAACTATGTCACTTTTCTGTAATGGAACTGTAATGAAAAAGCTACGTCGAAATGCCACGAGGTAATTTCGTAGCCAAAGAATCAAGCTTTCTAACGACACCATACACAATTTGATATCAGTGGGTCCCTGTGGATCGACGTGAACGGCTACGGGTAAGACAAATTTTCACTTTATCTGCATATACTTAAAATCAGTGCACATTTGAAATATTAATATTTCGAATGGAATATATTTTGTCCAGGTGGTAAAAATTGGTAAAATAAGGGGATTTTTCACGATGATTGAGAAGTATGCTCTTCGTTTCAAATATTTTTCCGTATACAAACAATTTCATTCATTTCCAAAAGGAAGCATAAGCCACGAGTTTGGACAACAAAAAAGTGCTACGAATTGAGAAGGATTATGAAATTAACGTCTGATACCAATAAAACGGAATAATGAGAGTGACAGCTTATGCAGATGATGCAGATATGAGTATTTTGGTGTAATTACTACTATATCGGGGAAAAAATGAAATATTGAAGCCTAATATTTCAAAGAAACAGTATTTTAGATTTTGAGGACAATTTTTTTGTCTGATCGGTTAGCGATTAAGGAAAAGAAAAAGAGAACACTACAGAAAGACAGAAATTTGAATGAGATAAGCATCATTCAAAGGACGCGACTAGTCGGGATTCTCCTTCATCATTTTTTAACAACACTTCAAGGATACTATCCTAATTCTGCTTGAATTGGAATAGTAGAAGTGAGTTTGTGGAAATTTATTTTGATTTTTTTATAAATTAGTTTATGCATGATTGTAACGACCTTGCACTCCATGTTTTTGTGGAGACCTCGTGGCGCATGTTTGCATTTAGTGTGGAGAATCAAATGAATTATAAGTTAGTGCGTGCAACATTTATTTTAACGACCTTGCACTTTATCTTACGATCAAAACCTCGTTGTGCATGGTTGCTCCAGCTACTGAAATTTGAATAAGTTTTTGTTAGTTTTAAATTTTCAAAAAGAAAAGAGCCAGAATGGAATTCGTAACGTCATTGAATTTTATCTAACAATAGAGAACTCGTTGTGCCAACAAAGTTTTGGCATCTCAGTCTCTAAAAAAATAAAGGACAGGAGAATCTAATTCATAATAAAATCATCTATTCCAAAATTAAATTCAAATCACAAAAATACGCAATCATCTCTCCCTTGAGTGAATCTATAATCCGTCGCTTTTATCATCAATCAACGATTTAAATTTTAGTGGGAATTTTTATTTTAAGAATCCATCTTCCTCAATTATTGTTTATTTGATGATCAAGTTTAGTTATAAAATGGTTAGGGCTAGTTTTTATATCCTATCAGTATTGGAATCAACTTATATCGTTTGTTGCAATTTACTGACAGGAAGAAGTAAAGGCAAATTGAACGAATGTCTCTATGAAAATAAATATCATTGAGATAAGTTTAAGATGCAACATTACCATACTAAAAACTAGTATAATTTCTAGTAAATTCAGTATCTTTAACTAAGATCAGCCAACTGCAGTTATAATTAAATTCAGAATATTGATAAACACAAACTCGATTTCCGATTAGAGAAACGATAATGTTACATGTCGTTTTCCGATAAATTCAATTTGTTAATTTTCAGAGTTATTTTTTACGATTTAAACTAAAAATACACATCCTAGCGTAAGGTGGTCTGAAAAAAGACCCCGCACACATCTATGGAAAATATGGTCTCGGTCAAATTGGCTGAAACTGTGGTATAATGTAGTTCATAATATCCTGATCAAATAAAGTCCTTAGGCACTGGGTCCAAAAAACACCAGGTTTTGAGATAAGAGGGACCAAGTGTCACTTTCATGGACGCGAGAGGAGGTTCACGGACCCTTGAGAACATAGCATGAAATTACATGGAATCATATGACACATCACGTGACGTGGCATGACATGACACATGACATATGAGATGACATGCCATGACGCATGACATGACATGACACACGATATGACACATGATCATGTTATATCATTTCATGTGTTATGTCATGTCATGCCATGTGTCATGTCATGTTATGGGATGTGTCATGTCATATCTTGTTATGTATTGTGTCATGTCATATCTTGTTATGTCATGTGTCTTGCCATATCTTGTTATGTTATGTGTTATGTCATGTCATGTAATTTGCCATGTCATGTGTCATGTCATGCGTTATATCATGTCATTCCATGCCATCTCATGTGTCATTTGCCATGCCATGTCATATCATGCCATTTAATGTAACCTTATGTGTCATGTCATGTGGCATGTAATGTGTCATGTCATCTATCATATCATGTCATGTGTCACGTCATTTGTCATATCATGTCATGTGTCTTGTCATGTTATGTGTCATTTTTGATGTCTCGTGTCATGTCATCTCATGTGTCATTTCATGTCATGATATGTGGTGTGACATGTCATTTCATGGCATGTCCTCGAGGATCCGTGAAACTTCTCTCGCGTCCATGAAAAGTGACATTTTGTCCCTCCTATCTCGAAACCTGGCGTTTTTTGGACCCAGTGTCTAAGGACTTTATTTGATTAGGACATTATTAACTACATTACACCATAGTTTCAGTCAATTTTACTGGGACCATATTCCATAGATGTGTGTGGGGTCCTTTGTAGATATAATTTAGGCGAAAAATTTTGTTAAATAAAATGTTATTGTAGCTTGTGCCCTCTTTCCAAAAAGTTGATTTTTATATTTTTAATATATTTTGATGACAAGAGTTAAATTCTCCATATTTTTTGGTTGAACAACTTTGGTCTCTTAATTTTTTTCGTCTCTTGTGTCGTTTTTCCGAGAATTTAATTTTTGATTCAAACTTTTTTTTAATTAAAAAAAAATCTACTCGTTCTACCTAAAAATTATTAATGAAAAATTTGTTGATTTTTTTTTGTTGAAGAACTTTTGTATATTAATTTTTTTTCTTAGCTTGTGTCATTTGTCAGAAAATGTAATTTTTTCATTCTTAATCTTGTTTTTTACGAATAAAGCAAAAACTACGCATCTTATCAAAAAATTATCAATACCAAATTTGTAGCTATTTTTTAGATGAACAACTTACGTCTCATTATTTTTTTCATACCTTGTGTCGTTTGTCCAAAAATTATTATTTTTCAAAATGTTTTTTCCGAATAAAACAAAAAAATACGTGTCCTATAAAAAAGTGATTTATAACAAAGTCGTAGATCTCTTCTGGCTGCACAATGACGTGACGTATTTTTTTAACGGCCGTAACGTAGAACCGCGGCAAAATATATGATATATATTTATATATATGTAATTAAAAAAAAGTTAAACAACCACCGCAGGGTACCACTAAGAGCAACTGCCACCTGAAAAAAAAATTTCAATAGCCCCCAGTAGAATCGCGGTAAAATACACCTATGGCCACGTCTCACATCCATGAGATGGGTGGTCACAGGGCACGACGAAATCACAACGACAGGCCGGCGAAACCCTCGTGTGTCTTGAGGACACGAAGCGACCCAAGGATGACAGCTTTCTGCATCCATCTCGCAAGTGCCTTGGCATTTTTTTGGCACGCGGGTATGGCTTTATGGTTACGACCCAGCGATAATTTCGCACCTCCGAGAGCACCTATCACAAGGACAATTACTCGTACCGAATATTTTGGGTACAGTCGACGCAGCTCTCTTTTAAGGTCTTGATACCTCTCCTCTTTTTCTTTCTCCTTTGCAGTGATGTTGTATTCGGATGGAGCCGAGAATTAGATCACGAATATAGTTCGTTTCTCGAAGTGTTGGAGAACAATGTCAGGCCTCGAGTGCGCAACGGAGACTGCTGCCCGAAAATCGTAGCTCCAGAAAATCTGGCACTTCTCGTTCCGGACAATTGACTCTATATCCCTTGGAGCGTTCGGCAGGGCAGGGTCGCGACCAACACCGTAAGAGCGACAAAGGTGTTAATAAAGTACTCTTAGGGCCGCATTATGTCTATAGATATACGTTGTTCCTGCGTGGGTCGGACACCCCGATAGTATGTGTTCTAGGTACTCAGCGTGTACATGACACGCTCTGCACCTATCACTGGGAACTTCTTGACATAAAATGCGGGCGCGGTATGCTAAGGTGGAGATTACACCGTCCTAGCATGCGAAAATAAAGCCCTCCGTACCTGAATTGAGCCCTGATGATTTGAGGAAAGCAAAAGTTTGCTCCTCCGACAAGGACTGATTTTCTACATTTCTGTGAAAGTTTCCGTGCATTTGCTTGTCGAGTAGCTCTTGGTGAAATTTTCCAACCTCTGCTTTCTTTACTTCGGCTTTTAGACGTGAAGCATCTAGATGGAGTAATGCTTCTTCGTCCATTGAACCACCCCAAACGAGTAGAGTAGAACCGGGACGGCAAGCATGTTAGTCGCAGATACCTTGTTCAACGCCGACAGATTGGAAGACCAAATCTGTCGAAGAAGATGCTTGTATCTGCTTCGGAGAGACTCCTTCATTGATGTTACGTCCTGAATGCGGCTTTGAGGCACACCCAGGTATGTATAGATTTCTCCAGTGTTAAGATGTCTAATAACACTTATATCCACAAGCTCAGGGTCCTTGGGAACGCCAGTAATCTTTCCTTTCTTCAAATGAATTTTGGCACACTTGTCCAAACCAAAGTCCATCCCAATCTCTCCTGTGTAGTTCTTGACGATATTTAAAGCAGTTTGAAGTTTGCTTTTACCAGCGGCATAGATCTTCAGGTCATCCATATAAAATACATGAGTGACCTTATGCTCACACTGATTAGTGTCGCCACAGAGGTATCCAGGAGAATTTCGTAGTGCGAGAGATAGAGGCAGAAGTGTGATGCAAAAAAGCAAAGGGCTCATACTATCCCCTTGAAAGACGCCCCTCTGGAAGGTGACGTTGTTCGTCATCAGACGATAATTCCTAGATGAGATGGTAAATCTAGTTTTCCAAAGAGGCATCAATCTCTCTATGCATCTCACTAGATAAACGTTTATTTTTTCAGCCTGCTGGCCTTACAAAATTGACTTGCTTACACATCCATTTTTTTACAGAATTTCCTTAAAACTAACCCTTAAGAACTAACATCCATCCATTCCTTATCTCTAAGCCGCACGCTCGTATCGCCTTGCCTTCCTCGCCTCGCTCGCATGTCCCTACTTTTTCGCATTACCTCGCTTGCCAACCTCTGTTTTCGCAGCTAATACCTATTACTGATCTACTATTTACAATATTTACATCTTACTTATATCTACTTTCTCTCCTATTTACAATCTTTCCGTCTCCACTCCTCTTCCTCCTTCCTTCTCTTCATCTCCATCTTACCCACCACTCCCTTCACCCATGCTACTGCCCTTTTTTCCCCCTTTTCATGCAACAATGCCTCCATGCTTATCTCACTTCTTTCCACCTCCCCGCACTCCTCCAGCCAGTGCTCCACTCTTGCATCCCCCTTTCCGCACAGTTCAGCCATCCTCTTCTCTCGAGAGAGCCAAAACCTATTAAAACCCTCCATACAACCACACCTCATCATCGCTATAAGTTCCTGACTTCCTTTCTCTCCTTTCACACACAAATATTGCGCTCTTGCCCTTGGCATAATCCACACATAGTTCCCGTTAAATCTTGACTCTCTTATTCTCTCTTCCCCTTCTGTCCTCTCTCTCTCCATGCTGTTTTGCTTAACCAATTCATAAACCTTCCTTCCTTCCTCGTGCATCCTTCTCACTTCATCCATCTGCAATCCATTCATTCTAAAATACCGTTCCCTCTCCGCCTCCATCTTCCCACCCCCTCCCCTGTTCTCCTTCTCCCACCAACACTCCCTAACCAGCCTACTTCCCCCCTCTTCCAAAAATTTCTCCTCATATTTACACGCCCGGCTCCCTGCTAGAATTCCTACACTCGTTCTCCCCGTCTCCTTCCTCACAATATAATTAGGCGTGTTCCTTGCCAACCCCAGGGTCCACTTTACATACCTCTCCTGCGTTCTATTTACCTCTTCACTTTCCTTCCACTCCCACACCTCTACCCCATACAATAGCACACTCATCACTAGTGAATCAAACAATTTCATTCTCCTTCCAAAGTCATCTGCGAATAACTTCATTCCCAACCCGCCTCTATGCATCTCACTATGTGTGGATGTACCTTCAAGCTTTCCAACAGACAGATGATAAGTCTATGAGAGGTTGAATCAAAAGCTTTCCGGTAGTCAATCCAGGCCATTGACAGGACGCGCTGATGGACTGTAGCGTCTTTACAGACACACCTGTCAATCAGCAGGTTCTCTCGACAGCCTGCTACACCTTTTTTCGAGCCACGTTGTTCGTACATCTCTCGCCATACAGGCTCATATATACGAGCAAAATAGATATATATATATATATATATATATATATATATATATATATATATTTGGTTTTTGGGGTCGTTGAGTCAGAATCTTGGGTTCGCTTAACCCTGGGAGGTCACCTAGAGGTCATATTGAGATGGAACGGTAAAAAAAGAACAAACAAAACATGAAGATTTTGGAATTTGAATCTTGGGTTCCTTGGATCCTACAAGGTCACCTGGACATAATTTTAGGGCCAAAACCAATTTAGGGTCTTTAACAGTATGTAACGTGAGGTTGCAACCAGGGCACCTCCACGTGGCACATTGGGATAAAATCAAAAAACGAGGTTTAATTATCGAGCGCGACGGGCGAGAACCAATAGTAGCGCGCCCTAGGCGCTAAAACTTGCAAGCCACGCGCGCAGCGCGCGATGAGAATTTGCTTGTGCAGCGGCCGGATTATTTTTGAGTTTGAAAAGGCTATAACTCTGATAATTTTCTGTTTATCGAAAAAAGCCATTAGGATAAATTGTTTGAATTTCTGAGTACTATGAATAGCTGTACCTACAATTTTTAAATCTTGAAAAAAAATAGTCTAACAAATCTTGAAAATGCCCTTACTTTTTGAATTTTAATTCAAAATAGCTGGTTAACAAACTCGTTCTTTCTTTTCAGGTCTTAAAAAAGTGTGCCTAAGCGCAATTCAATATAATCAATCTTTCAAAAGTTATCGTGCCTACACGATACTACAGACTACAGACAGACGGACGGACAGACAGGCACCTTCGTAAGAATCGTTTTTCTGACTCAGGTGGTCTCAAGACGTGGAGATTTGATGGAAACCGACTATGTCAAATTTCACACAAAACCAATACCTTCTCATTAGGATGTGAATGTAAAAAATTCATTTTCTGCCATAAGAAGTACTTTTAAGAAAGTAGTTGAACTACTATCAACCAAGTATTTAAATTTCCAACCAGAAGAGATAAATCTTCAACAAAGAATGAATTAGTTAAATTTTTAGATAAAAAATTAATTTTCAACGAAGCAAAAATGAATTTTCAACAAAATAGTTGAATTTTCCACCAAAGTGATGAATTCTCAAATAAAATTAAGAATCTCCAACTGGATTAGTGGAATTTTCGAACGAAATTATTAATTTTCAGCTAAAGTTATGAATCTTCAACTGGAATAGTTGAAATTGAAACCAAACAGATCAAGTTTAATCTAAAATGATGGAATATTCAACCGAATTAGTAAAATTTTTAATTGAAAACTTAAATTTTTAACCAAAAAAGTGAATTTTCAACCAAATATTTAGATTTTTAACTGGGAAAGTTCACTTTTCAATCCAAAAGATGTATTTTCTACCAAGAAGGATGAATTTTCAACACAATACATGAATTTATAACCAAGTACTTGAAATTTAAACTAGAAAGGATCAATTTTTAACCAGACAGTCGAATTTTCAACGAAAAAAAAAAAGATAAATTTTCAACTAAAAATGGAATCGGTAATTTTTTAGTTGAGAAAATGAAAGGAAAACGAATTTTCAAAAAAATATTTATTGTAGGAGGAATGTCTCGTGATGCGTGGTGAAATGATGAAATCCGCGTAGCCGTCCATGAAAAGAAGCAAGCATATCGAAGAAAGTTGAGCCTTACAGGCGGCCTTAACGAAGAGGAAAGAAATCAACATAAAAATTATTATAGAGACAAAAACAGGAAAGTAAAAATAAAATTTAAAAAAAGTAAAGATGAAATGAACAGAAGAAGGCAGGAAAACAGACGCGATACTGGACGCTTTTGAGAGACTATTTCAAGGAATTATGGGAAAGTGAAGCTTTAGCAGGGCAGCGAAATTGCGACATAGAACATGAAACGTTGGCAAATCCGGTTGAAAGAATCTCTGAGCCTCTGAGGTTAGAGATATAATTAAGAACTTAAAAGAAGGTGAGGCTGCTGATGTAGACAGTATTAACGCTGAAATGCTTAAATACGGTGGCGAATACAAACCTCACAGGTTGTGCGAGTTGATAAATTTATGTATTCATGGGGTGGTGAAAATAATAGAAGAAAAGAAATGGGAAGTTCAATGTGGATCTTTGCTAGGAACATAATGTCGGATCAGATGTTTAGCTTGAAACCAATTATAGAAAAAAGTTTGAAGCTAAACAAAAAAATTTTCTGTTCATTTGTTGATCTAGAGAAAGCGTTTGATAAGGTGAATGAGGGCAAAGCGAGTGTGAGGGTAAATAGGCAATTGAGCGACTGGTTCGATATTATGCAAACTGTTAGGCAAGGCTGCTTTATGTCCTGATGACTATTTATTATATTCATAGACAAGTGTCTAAGAATGGTCCACCTCGACGAAAAAGGTGTGGATCGTGGGACAGTGAGGGTGCGTGGGTTAGCGTTCGCAGATGACAAGGCTGTTATGGCAGAGTCAATCAAAGACTTGATAAGAATGTCGAGTAAACTGAATACAAGCATGAAGCACATAGAACTTAAAATTAACGTAAATAAAACAAAAAATATGGCGTTTGAAGGAAAGGGTGAGAAAATAATACGCGACATTGTTCTAAACGATAAGAGAATAGAACAAGTTGATAAGTACGTATATCTGGGTAATAATATTCTGCAAAAACGGACGAACGTTCAACAATACACACGAATTTTGAACTACACAGTGGAATTTTTTACTAAAAAAGATACATTTTTTACCAAAAATAGTATAGTTAAAGTTTGAGATAAAAAAATTAATTTCTAGCAATATAAAAAAATTTCAACAAAGTAGTTAAAATCAGTAATATAAAGCTACTTTTCCCAAAGAGAAGCACTATTATTTAATTTTATATTACAGTGTTAAAAAAATTAGTCACGCTCTCGAAAAAATTCGCTGACATTTCCTGGTTTGTCCATATATATAAAAATTTTCTGACAATTTAAGGTTTGCCAGGTGAGTAGACACCCTGACTTCTTCTGAAAAAATTTATGAAATATACTTACTGTTGATGTTTGAAACACCATTGTGAAAAAATTGATGAAGTAGAATACGCCCGTCATAACCATGGGCACTTGCTCAATTACAGCATCAAAATCATGCCTGATGTCGTACAGAGCTATACACTGTTAAAGATAATATTAAATCGAATTTACTAAAGGATATTGAAATTTATTTATTTATTATATATTTATTATTTTTATTCATGAAATATAAGAAAAACACTTTTAAATCTCTTTCAAAATTAATAAAATACGAACTAGAAGTCGACAAATTTCGGGAAATTGTCCAGATGAAAGCTAGAATCATACACTTTGACTCTTAACAAAATAAAAAAAATATAACTTTACTGTAGATTTGCCGGAAAATGCTTTATTACAGGAGTGCCAAGACCTCTGCTATCAACTAGACAATGCCTCATGTTCTTAATACAAGAATTAACATTATTTTTATACGATAAATAAAAACAAATATATATGTAGATTAATTATATAAATAGATTAATTTTTATACGTACGGATACAAGGTAGGCAGTAGACATGATAGTATTTCCAATATTCCGTATAATTAGTCTTTGCCATTGACTTTGATAAGGCCATTGTCCGAGCGCTGACAACACAAATTTAACAACAGCAAATCCAGAAGCTGCTACATCTTTTTCAGTTACATCGTTTTTATTCTCCATATTCGTACATCAGTTTTGAAATTTTTTCAATCAGTTATAATTCTGAAATGAATCGGGAACATTTGTTTACTGTACCCGGAAAAGGATTTGGTTAAATAAATAAAATTCTGGTTAAAGCAACCCTAGAATATGATTATTATATGGACATAAAATATGAGGTTGGCCCAAGAAAATTTGTTGGTTAGTAGGTATTTTGCTCGATGCAAGAGAACATTTTACGTATTTAAAATAAGTGTTTTTTCTGGTCTAAGAAAAGATTTTAGTTGATTGAACCAAAACTTGTAGTTCAATTAACCATAAAGGACCCTGCACAATTTACAATGTAAATATTTACCATGGAACTGTCTCATTGCTTATTTGATTCAAAAAAGCGTTCTGTTATTTTATCCAAAACCTAATCACACGCAATCTTAGGTAATCGCAATGATTCAAGTAGTTTTGCGTATTTTTTCATATAATCAATTTATCCTAATCAATTCTGTTACATGATGACTTAGTTTGATAAGAATATAATACCGGAATGCAAATTAATTATATTTTTATGTTTTTTTTCAGGACGTTACTAACTCTCATAAGTGGTCTGGCATCTTGAATTGGAGTACGCGATCGTACCAAGTGTGTATGCGTATGCGTCCGTCGCTTTTAAGATTTTTTCAACAAAATAGTTTTTTCTGTGAGTTGGAAAAGGAAAGGGACATGGCTTGTATCCTTACGTATAGACACTACCTAATTCAAAAACCTGGAACACGATACTGATCACGTCGAAACGAACGATCACTCAATCCAGATTATCGTCTTGTCTCGATCGACTGTTTCTATAACATATTCTTGATCTCCATTACATTCTAGTTCCATCTAATTAGGTTTCAAAAAAATCTCGATTTTGTTTCGAAATGATCGACATGCATCACTACTCGTCAGTTCAAATAATAAACATATAAATATTTTTATTATATGTGACGTGCGCCGAAGAAAGGGGGCTTACTCTGGAAAAATCGAAATCGAGGTTTTTACACCTTTCGATAGTTTTTGAGTTTCTCTTTTTAATGAAACCATCGAAAAAAATTTCTGAGCGTTGTTATTGCTAATAATTGAGTTGATAGGTACCCGAGAAATCGTGCTTTCGCTCGAGAGCTCGGGATCCCGTGAAACACCTCCCACCACTCACCACTACATCTCCGCGTCTCATATATACCCTGTCCGTGAGCAGCGCCGCTATATGCGTGAGAATGTATTGGCAAGCGGTGTGGGAAGATTTCGTGGTCTTCCCTCTCTTCTAAAAGTCGCGTCTATCGGGTCGACTTCGACCGCTCGTCCTGAAAAATCTCGTTTTCCAGAGTAAGCCCCCTTTCTTCGGCGCACGTCACATATGATTAAAAGAAATTCGTGAAAATATTGTAATATAATTGTGTCCTTACCTTATATTACTATGAGTTTAATTTTATTCAGCGTAAACAATTTTCCAATAGTCACTTGTCAATAACTTATACTTCTCAACATTATCATCAGCAACAGATCTTACTGCTTCTGAGGCATTACATACTAATTTTAATGGTATCTGAAAAAGTTTTCAATAATGAATATTTAATAATCAATGATACATCAATAATAAACTGTCACATTGACATGACAGCAAAATTCGCGAAAATCGAGCAGAACCAGAGGAGCTTGAATGTGGACTGAATGAATGAATGGTAGATTATATGTGTATGAGGCCCTGGCTACGTGAACTGAAATTTCGGTACGAAAGGGGGACAAAGACACTGTATATATATAGTCGCCAAAAAACCTAAAATTTCGTTGCTTTCAATAAATGTTAATAACTTCGAAAATGACTATTTTTCTCATTGATGACAAATTGCAATATTTTTTGTATTTTTCCTCTAGATTTTGCAAAAGAGTGAAACTTATATAAAGAATGGTAGTTCGTCAGAATCAAACCGTCATACATTTAGCTATACAATAAAATTGGGAAATGAAATAAATAGTCTAATAGGGTTTGACCTATAAAATCTTTATTTTTTATAAAAAAAGCCTATTGACAAAGTTAAGAATGGTATTGTTAAGCGAAAGAGCGTGCAAAGAGATTTAGTCAGAATTGAAAACAACATTCTTAGATAAAGAGAAATAAAGAGATAAATAAAGAGATCGATCGACAACCTGCGAAGGAGTGTTGTTGTAGAACGAACGTGTTGCTTAAATAAGCAAGACAATAATTCTGGATTGATCTAAAACTTATACCTCCTCCTTTATACCTCCTCCTACACTTTCCGTACTCGCTTTTTTCATATGAACTACTTGATTTCCGGCGGTTTAAGGAGGCTAGAAACAATTGAATTACGCTTACCCCGAAAGGCAGTTGGCTCAATGGTATAATAATAATGATAATAGTCTCGGTGACTCAGTTTGTTAGACGCTCGGACTTCACCTCAGAGGTCCGGGGTTCGATCCCTGAGCCGGTACAGCTTGAAATTTTTCAATGTACGTTTACCGAGGTTCTGGTGGCTCGGAACCCACCTTAAGCTGTAGGTCCCACTATCATGCACTTGACTGCAACCCAGTCCGTGAATGATGGGGTAAAAATCAGACTTTGCCCAATATGTCAGGGCACACGCTCTTATCAGGTCACTTGATTGCATTATAATCGTGCGTCCGTGACTGATAATATATACCGGGACAACCCCCTTGCATAATATTAAAACAAATAAAAAATCCAACTCTAACTAAAAATGCCTTCGACATATTGGGCAATAAAAATGAGAATAAAAATGAAAAATGAGCTACCTCATTTTTTTAATAATAATAAAATTATTATTCTCAGGGATCGAACCCCGGACCTCTGAGGTGAAGTCCGAGCGTCTAACCAACAGAGCCAACGATGCGCTTTTTGTATAAAATTTTATGATAATAAAAGCCCTACCGAAGGTGTTCTCGCCTTGTCGTCGCGGTAGGGCTTGAGCTTTCCTCTCATGAATTTGACGGGTATGTTGGCTGTAGCATTGCCAGACAGGCAGATAACGAAGAGGAAAGTGACTAAGAGGAACACCAAAACCCATAAATGATAATGGAGAGTCTTTCGAAAATTTTGAAAGGCTTGTCGCTACCCGAGGATCGTCGGGATGCCCCTGGAGCCACCGCGGGGGGCCACTTCATGCGGGACGGTGGTGATGGTGAGCTGCGAGATGGTCAGGAAGATCTCACTAATTAAACAGCTGGCCAGCAAGAACATCTGCGACATACGGTAAGCAGTGAAACATCAACTGTGTCTGCTGAGGATGATTTGGCTAGCGTCAGCTATTTGCAGCCAACCGCTTCAACAGAAATACCGTGGGAAGGCATCAAGTGGGAGACCACAATAAATGAGGAACTGATACGTCTCCATTATGAAAGTGCGAAGTTTGAAACCTCACGCAAAAAAGGAAAAAATTGTAGAACAAAATTTGCCGCGAAGTATCCTCAAATAGAGAAAGTCGCACTAAGAGATCTTACCGCTGAGGTAAAGGACATCAGGACTTATCTACTCATCTCAAAAGATCGAGCAATGGAGATTAAACAACAGGTTGATTTAGCGTTGAAAAACAAAGGCAATGAACAGCAGTTTGAGGAAGCCGCGTCACACGAACAAGCAGCGGCAATTGATGTTCCTCCTCAACCTGGTGATGATCCAGCACCACCATATCCTCCGGAGGTAGATG
Organism: Andricus quercusramuli; assembly: GCA_932178445.1. NCBI lineage: Eukaryota > Metazoa > Arthropoda > Insecta > Hymenoptera > Cynipidae > Andricus > Andricus quercusramuli. The sequence continues at coordinate 22,586 of CAKNXH010052783.1, forward strand.
GCCTAATACAACCAGTGCCAGAAGCACAGGTTCAACAGCCAAGGAGGCGATTAGAATGGACATACCATATGAACAGAGATGTGATGCGCTTTTATTTTTTGGCAAAGAAAAGTGGGCAAAGTGTAAGGAGAGAACATCACCGACTCTTCTTACTTAAGTACCCAGAAATAGCCACAAGAATAAATGAGCAGAATATAGCAGATCAAAAACGCTCAATATCTGTAAACAGATTGCTTTCGGCTGTTGAAATAGCTGCCATCGAAATGGAAGTGGAACAGCAGCTTCCTATTGATCAACTTCCATTGGAAGATGTGGACAACGAAGACTTGATTGAAGCTGAAGGCATAGGAGCTAGGGATAATGAACATCAAGCACCGGATCCACTAGAACCACATCCGGACATCATAAACGATGATCTGAACAGCGAAGTCCCAGAAAAACTACAGCACCTTGAAAGAAATTTCGGTCATGCTTTACTAGAGCAAATTTTTCCTATGAATTTGAACGCAACACAAAATGCGTCAGAGGTGCAAACTCTTGTATACTGTGCAGCTGTGGCAACCGTTAGAATGCTAGGCCGCAGAACTAGGCCTATAAATGCAGCCTTTGCCCCAGGACGGGAGCGAGATCCACCATGGAAGATCAGCTTGGATATGGATGTCAGTAAAGTAAGGTGCAAGTTGGGTCGACTGACTCAATATAAGAAAGGAAATCTAACCAGAAAGCTGATACACCATGTTATTAAAATCATCCACCCTCGGTACATCGAGACATTGACACCAGCAATATTGGATGAGATTATAGACTCCCAACGGCAGAGACTTGATGTTCTTACTGCTAGACTGCGTCGGTACAAGAAAAGTAGTGCAAGAAGGCAATACAATCGAAGCTTTCAGGCAGATTGAGGAGGTTTCATCGTGAACTGAGTACAAAGCAAAATAACCAACAAGACACCGAAGTCCCTCAATTGGAAGACATGACTAACTATTGGTCGGATGTTTGGAGAAAAACTTACGAAATCAATTTGGACACTGCGTGGTTCCATCTAGAGAAAGCAAGAGCAAGAAATAACCCTGAAATGGAGCTGACCAACATCACAGCTGTGGATGTTTCAGCGGTGTTGAAAAAAACAAGTAACTGGAAAGCTCCAGGGCCGGACATGGTGCACAACTTCTGGTAAAAATACCTGACTAGTGTGTATCCTGCGTTGGCAAGGTGTTTTTAGAAGATCATCGAACACCCAGATCTGATGGCAGGCTTTATGCTCCAGGGTTCTACGTATATGTTGCCTAAAAAACCAGACGCTCAAAATTAATCAGAATTTCGACCGATAGCCTGTCTTCCAACAATATATAAATGTCTTACATCTATCATAGCAGATAAGGTATATTCTCACTGCGACGAGAATGACATCCTTACAGAAGAACAAAAAGGATGTTGCAAAAACTCGCGAGGCAGTAAAGATCTAGTCACCATAGACACTGTTGCCATGCCGCAAGCTCGTAAACATCAAAGAAACTTGCACATGGCATACATTGACTACAAGCAAGCGTTTCCTGACGTACCACATGACTATTTGCTTGAAGTCTTAAAAGTATACAAAATTTGCCCACGCATCATTGACTTCCTAAGTCATGCGATGATGCTTTGGGGTACAAGAATAAAGTATTTTGATCATGGACAACCAAGGATAACTAGATCAATACGCATTACGACCGGTATATTCCAAGGAGACTCCTTCAGTGCATTATGGTTCTGTTTAGCGTTGAACCCACTGAGAAAAACACTAAATAGCATGTCTCATGGGTTCCGAGTAAATGATAACGAGGATGGTCATCAAGTGACCCATCTTACATACATGGACGACCTGAAGCTATACGCTAGTTCGGACGAGAAACTGCAGCAAGTGATTGATGTTACAAAGCCGTTTTCCAATGATATCCACATGGAGTTTGGACTAGACAAATGCCAAACAGTTAATTTAACCAGAGGAGAATTAGGGACCGCAGAGATAGAGAACGATTTCGGGAATGACATCGAGGCAATGGCTGACGGCGAGTCATATAAATACCTGGATATTCTCGAATCTAAGGGTATTCAGCATGCGATAGTTACGAAAGCCTAACGACTGCCTTCACTACAAGACTCAGATTGGTTCTGAAGAGTTCTCTTAACTCAGCAAACAAGATCAGGGCAATCAACACCTATGCCATACTTGTCCTCACGTACTCCTTTGGGCTCATCCAATGGTCGAACAGCGACCTCGAACGATTAAATAGAATCATCCTCGTAGAAATGACGAAACACCGAATGCACCACAGTAATTCGGCGATTGAAAGGGTAGTTCTATCACGACATAGAGGGAGCAGGGGCATTGTAGATGTCAAAAAACTGTGTGAGTCACAAGTTATACAGTTGCCAGACTATTTTAACAGCAAGCGGGATGTTACGCTTTACAACACCATCTGTAAAGTGGATCTTGAGTACACACCCTTGGATTTGTCCTCAGAGGAGGCCTCGAATATTAGGTTAGAAACCATAGAGGAATTAGAAACGCAATGGAGACAAAGAGCCATCTACGGCGAACACCCCAAAACGTTAGATCAATATGTAGTGGATAATGAGGCACCCAATATTTGGCTGAAAAAGGGAGTCCTGTATCCAGAAACGGAAGGATTCGTCATTGCGATTCAGGATAGGGTTGTCAGCACCAGGAATTATCGCAAACATGTGTTGCATCAAGACGTAGCTGACCGGTGCCGATTATGTGGAGATAGCAACGAATCGATCGAGCACATCATTGATGGTTGTCGCGTAATGGCTCAAAGAGAATATTCGCACAGACATAATGATGTGACAGGCATTATACATTATCAACTTTCCCTAAACCTAGGACTCTTAACAGAATGGATGCCTTTCTATAGATAGCAAGCTAAGGCATGAAATAAAGGCAATGTGAAGGATAGTAAAACATGCAGCTATTCAACCTATTGTGATTTCGGCTACAGGCAATGTGCACGCAAGATGCACTGAACATCTTGAAGATTTAGGAGTCAGTAGGGTACTGGCAGCAGCTCAGAAGGCGGTTTCATTAAACACCTGTCGCATTGTAAGAAAGTTCCTAGCCCATCAGGAAGCAAGTGATTAACATATATGCATCGCCCGTGTATGTGTATTTGGTAGTTGCTCTCTTAGCATCCGGAGGGGTATCGTAGTTCAAATAAATCCAATAGATGGTGTTCCGAACGCGTAGGCCCGTGTTTGCATTGTTATGTATATCAAAAATACTAAACTTCATTTAAAACTTGATACTTTTTATAAAAATGAAAGGAGAACATAGTTTTCAGTAACAATAAGCGCAGCTGTAATTATTAATAATACAAAATTCATGAAAACATGTAATTTATCATTAGGAAAATTGAATATAAAGATGAGTATTTTGAAAACAGTCTGAATTGAATTCATATTTCTCTATTGTTCATTTTGCTGATGTAATTAATTAATTTTATAAACAATTGTTATCGTTACAAATTTTGAACATTTCTTGATATTATTTAACTAATAATAGTAAAAATAATATTTAAACCTTAATAATTAGCCTTATAATATACTATTTTTATTAATTCAACTAGAAATTTCCTCTCTCTCGCTGAAAAATATATATTTATATATAATTTATTTATAGTAAATTATATATGAATAAATTAGTGTAAAAATTGCATCAAAACAGTTTAGAATTAAAGAAAAATTATTTATTGAATATATTATTGAAGAAACTTATAATTATTGGAAAGAATAATTTATTAAACAGTGATTGACAAGATTAATGAGCGAAAAAAAGATTTATATTAATATATGAAAGCATTTTAATTTCAACCCATACAATTTTTTTAAGTAAACGAATTGAAAATATTATCATTTTCATTATAAATCGCTTAACAAATTAAACGTAAAAATATATATAATATACAGAGTGTACAATCTTCCCTTTTTTCTTAGTTTCTCCTTTTTTTTTGAAATTCCCCTTTCCCCCCTATTCTCAAAAAACTTCCCGTTTTTCCCCTTTTCTCTCGAAATACACGATATTTGAAAATGCAATATTTGAAGTATCTCCATAATATAACGAAATATATGGGACTTTTTAAATAAGTATTAGAAGGTGCACACTTTATATACCTTCCTTAATTTAAAAATGGAATATTCCAAATTTATCATCTGCAAAATAAAATTCAACGATTTGAAATTCAAAATATTTTCTATTGGTTCAAACATTATGACGAATTTGTTATATTTACAGCTTTTACTAGTAAACAATAATAAAAAATTACGAAATTTGAAAATTAATTTTTTGCTCAGTAACAATTTTTTCGAAAATGTGTAAAAACATGTTTTTTTTTTATTGAGTCCTATGCACACATTTGAAAAAAGATGAATATGTCAAACCTGCAATTTATTTAGCTGGAACCAAAGAAACATTCTATCATTTTGCTTTTTCGGAAAAAAAGTTTGGCTGAAATAAAAAATATTTGATAAATTTTCAGAAATGCTTCCAAGTTATAAAATATTTTATTTTCAAACATATTTCACAAAAAATGTGTACAATTTAAAAATATTAGAGGGCTTACAAATTTTGAAAGGATTAAAGAATAATTTTCAAAAGATATATGGGGAAATTTTGTATGCTTTTTATTTTAAAAAATGAACTTTAACAGAAAATTGCACAAGATTTCAAAAGATTTCCTCGAATTTCGAAAAAGAGTAAAAGATTTTGAAGCAAAGTGTTTCAATGTTGTAAGATAAAAAAATCAAAAATCTAGTGGATTAAAGAAATATTTAGAAGATTCGAAGAGATTAAAAAATAATTTTAAACTGTAAAAGATTCTATAAAAAGGCAGATTGTTGTCAATTAAAAATATTTTTAGGAATTTAAGAGGTTTTGAATAGATTAAAAATATTTTAAAACTTGGAAGCATTTCTGAAAATTTGTCAAATATTTTTTATTTGTGCCAAACTTTTTTTTCCGAAAAAGAAAAATGATAAAATGATTCTTTGGTTCCAGCTGAATAAATTTCAGGGTCGACATATTCTACTTTTTTTTTAAATGTGTGCGTAGGACTCTATAAAAAAACATGCTTTTGCATATTTTCAAAAAAATTGTTACTGCGCAAAACATTTATTTTCAAATTTCGTAATTTTTTAATATTGTTCACTAGTAAAAGCTGTAAATATAACAAATTCGTCATCATTTTTGAACCAATTGGAAATATTTTGAATTTCAAATCGTTAAATTTTACATTGCAGTTGATAAATTTGGAATATTCCATTTTTAAGTTAGGTACGTATATAAAGTGTTCACCTTCTAATACTTATTTAAAAAGTCCCATATATTTTGTAATGTTATGGTGGTACTTCAAATAATGTATTTTTCCAAATATCGTATATTTCAAGAGAAAAGGGGAAAAAGGGGAAGTTTTTTTGAGAATAGGGGAAAAAAAGGGAATTTCAAGAAAAAAGGGAAAACTAAGTAAAAAAAGGGATGATTGTGCACTCTGTATATTATATATATTTTTACTTTTAATTTGTTAAGCGATTTATAATGAAAATGAAAAAATTTTCAATTTGTTTACTTAAAAAAATTGTATGGCTTCAAATTGAAATGCTTTTATGTATTGATATAAATATATTTTTTTCACTCATTAATCTTGTCAATCAGTTTTCAATAAATTATTCTTTCCAATAATTATAAGTGTCTTCAATAATATATATTAAACAAATAATTTTTCTTCAATTCTAAATTATTTTGGTGCAATGTTTACATTAATTTATTTATATATAATTTATTATAAATAAATTATATATAAATATATATTCTTCAGAGAGAGAGAGAGAGAGAGAGAGAGAGAGAGTGAGAGAGAGAGGACATTTCAATTCCATCTAGAGGAATTACTAAAAAAGTTTGTTATAAGGCTAATTATTAAGGTTTGAATATTATTTTTACTATTATTAATTGAACAATATCAATAAATGTTTAAAAGTTGTAACAATTACAATTGTTTATAAAATTAATTAATTACATCAGCAAAATAGATAATAGAAAAATATGAATACAATTCAAACTTTTTTTCAAAATACTCATCTTCATATTCAATTTTCCTAATAATAAATTACATGTTTTCATGAATTCTTTATTCTTAATGTTAAGAAACAAATTTTCTTTGCACAATAAAAGAACTTTATTAATAAAATTAATGTTACACAAAGAAACAGTCAGAATTCAACACTCTTTTCTTCGTATATGCGCAGCTCACTGCCTTACAGATCCCTTCTTTACTCGATCTCACATCCAGCACTCTTGCTTGGTGCTCGACACACACTGCCCGAACTTCCTCCCTCACTCACTCATCATCGTCTCCCACGCATGCGCACTGATCTTAATATCAAATTCTTTTCAGAAAAACGTCTTCTTTTACAATCGGCCATCCTACTTTAGTTTGGTCCTCCAAACTTTCGTTTTAACAATTAAGATGTAATTACAGTAATCGAAACTGCTCGCTTACAGTACAAACTTTCCTTATTCTAATTCGTAGTCACTGAGATATTTTGGCTTAGACCGTTTTCGCTTTCCTCGACCTAAATTATGATCTTCCCCTCTCTCCCTATCAACTCTCTCATTCTCTTTCTCTTCTTCATCCTCATTCTCTTCTTCACTCTCATACTCTTCTTCACTCTCATACTCGCTATCGCTACCTTGGTTTCCCTTCCAAATCTTCAGCTGGCTCACATGAGCAGTGGTTTCAAATCCCTTATCATGACTTCTATTTAATTTCTTAACTCTGTAAGTGTCGCTGGGATAAATTCCAACCACTACTAATGGACCACCAAATGTTTTCTGAAGTTTAGTAGAGCTTCCAGTCGCAATTGGGCTTTTCTTCATGAATACAATATCTCCACACTGAAATCTTACATTCTTTAATCTTCTCGCGTCATACCGATCTTTATACTCTAATTGTGTTTTCTCTATTTTCGCCCTAATCTCATCTTGAACTTTTACAGGTAATCTATATCTCTCACAATGTTCTGTTACTTCTCTCGTTCCACAATCTTCAAATCTTGGTAAATAACCATACAATGCTTCGTAAGGTGTTTTACCAGTGGCTACACTAACTGTAGAATTTAAATCACGTTCTATTTTTCCAAGTTTCAGGTCCCATTTCTCTTCCTCGTCATTGTCTATTGAACATTTCATTAGGGGTAAAATCGTCTGGTTTAATCTTTCCATCAACCCGTTCGCCTGGGGATGTCGGCTCGAATTTAAAGTATGTTTAATGTTATATTTGACACACAAGGCTTGAAAATTTTGGGACGTGAAACTTGTACCTCTATCTGTTACAAATCGTCTTGGTGCCCCGAACGTCAAAATGAACTCTTCTACCTTTCGTACAGTCGTATTAGCCTTCACATCTTTTACAGGTCTAATATGTGCATACTTCGTTAAGTTATCAATTAAACCGAGTACATATGTGTTCTTTCGTGAAGTGGTAATAAAAGGTCCCAAATGGTCGATGTGTACAATCTCAAAGGGCCTTTTTCCTGGTGGAATCGGATTTAATTCTCCTGCTTGCAAACCACTTTTTCTTTTAGCCAATATACATTCTAAACAATTTTTGACATGTACTCTCACATACCTCCTCACTTTTGGAAAATAAAAATACTCATTAATTCTCCTTACAGTTTTGTCTACTCCGAAGTGACTTGATAAGTCGTGATATCTAATTACTATTGATTTACGCATTTGTTTTGGCACCACATACAACTCTCGACTTTCTTTTCCTTCACCCACCCTTTTATACAGTAACCCTTCTTTTAGTACAAAATCTCGCACTCTACCTTTTTCCGCCTTAGTTCGCTCTCTTTCGTTTTTCTCTAAAATACTTATAATCTCCACAATGTCATTGTCGGTTCTTTGATGCATAAGAATTTCATCTTCCCGGGTGGTAATTCCCAAAACAGATTCAATTGCGGTTGTTCCGACAGGAGCTCTCGACAAGGCATCAACGTGTGCCATTTTCTCCCCTTTCCTATGCTGTATCGAACATTCAAATTCAGATAATTGATTTATCCAACGCGAAATTTGTGAATTTTGCGTTTTCCAAGCATTGACATTTACCAAACAGCGACAGTCTGTTATAATGGTAAATGGAATGCCAATTAGAAACGATCTCAGTCTTTCTAATGCCCACACGATAGCCATTAGTTCAAGTCGGCTAGAATGATATTTTTCTTCAATTTCGCTGGTCCGTCTACTCACCGCGTATATCATTTGTAAAGGACTACCTGCCTCCTCTGCCTGAAATAAAATCGCACCCACTCCCTTTGATGAGGCGTCTGTGTGTAGCTCTGTTTTATAAGCTTTGGGATTATATACTTTCAAAACCGGGTTTTCTACTAACCTCTTTTTCAAAGTTTCAAACGCTTCATGGCACTCTTTAGTCCATTCAAAAGTAACTGTTTCTTTTAATAAGTTAGTTATTGGTACAGCAATATTTGAGAACTTCGGTATGAATCGTCTAAAGAAACTCGCTAACCCCATAAATCGTCTAACTTCGTGTTTCGATTCAGGTCTCGGAAACTCTTAAATTGCCTTTATTTTTCTTTTCCCCGGTTGGATCGCTCCTTCGCAAATCTCATACCCAAGATATTCTACTTTTCTCATTCCAAATTTACATTTGGCTAAATTCAAGGTTAAAGAAGCGTCCTTTAATAATGCTAAAACAAATTTTAGATTTTCCATTAACTGTTCCCATGTTTTCGCAAATATACATGTATCATCAAAGAATGTAAACGCAATCCCTTTTCTTCTCGCGACACCTAAAACTCGATCCATTAGCTTTGCAAAGTATTTTGGAGCACCCACTAGCCCAAACATAGTTCGTTCAAATTTCCCAGTTTGAGTCTCGGTTATAAAAGCTGTGTAATCTTTTGAATCTTCAGTCAGTGGCATCTGTAAATATCCCCATGCTAAATCCAAAGTTATAAAATACTTCGCACCGTTTAACTTCTCTAGCATATCGTCAAAATTTGGAATAGGAAAATTTACCGGCTTAGTAATTGAATTGAGCTTTCGATAATCCATCACCATTCTAGGCGAGCCATCTTTTTTTCTTATTATGAACGCTGGACTAGCAAATTCCGAATCCGTTTCCGAAACAATCCCTTTCTGTTTATATTCTTGAATAATGTTTTCTAACGCTATCCGATCTTTCGCGTTCAGCCTGTACGGTTTTGATTGTACGGGCTGTGAGTTTTCCCTTAGCTCAATTTTCATTTCCATTTTATTAGTCCGTCCGAGTTCATCTAAATTTTTCGCGAAGCATTCTCTATTTCCATTTAAAATTTCAACTAACTGTTGTTTTTGTTCCGTCGTAACCCTCTCATCCGTGATAACATCAGTAATCATAATTTTGTCTCTCTTGTCTACTTCTATCTTTCCGACTTCAATGGACAATACCGGTTCTCCTATCGCTTGACCAATTTCTACCTTCTGAGGTTTTTCCGCTAAATTAATTACCGGCATTTTAATTTCCCCTATTTCAGTCATTACGTTAATTAAATGTACCGACTCTGGAGCTACTTCAACTTTTTCATTCGAAAACAACTTAATCTTCGGTTTTTCGTTATCCGAAAATAAAGTAGGGTCGATATCATTAAATGTTAAGTCATATCCGTATCGCGTATAAGTTAGGTCTAGCGCTTCCGTAAAATTTCGTCCTATAATCACGTCGACATTTTGGGCATTGTCTGGCACCACTCTAAAAGCAACTTGTCTCGGTTTTAATCCCTCGAAACTCAAAATTTCGTTAATAATACCGGGTGATTCTACCACACCTGCACCAAATGCCCCCAACAATGACATTGCTCTTTGCATAATAAAACCTTCACGCAAAACTGTCGTCGCTTTTATCGTGCTCACTGAAGCACCCATATCAATTTGCGCTTGCATTTTCGCACTTCCTACTTCTACTTCCCTCAAAAACTTTCCTATCGATTCCGCGACATGCAAATCTCTTACGGTTTGTACACTTTCTTTATTCTCTTTATTTGGTTTTTCTTCGTTACGCTTCGGACAACGTGACGCAATATGCCCTACACCCTTACATAAATAGCATACAATTTCCTTTCTTTTTTCCGTACACTCGCGCGATAAATGTCCTGCCTTATTACATTTAAAACATTTTCTAACTAACCTTTCGCTTCGCTGTGATGAAGTTTCGTCGGCTTCACATCCTTCTGTTCGCTGTTCTCTGGACTTTTGCGTCGTCGGCTTACCTCGTCCTTCTCTTGCTTGAAAAGTTTTCCCTCCTCTTTTCTCTCCAATTCTTTCTCTCCTTCCGCTGTCAATCTTCTCGAATCGCACCAGTTCCTGCAGCATTTCGTCCGTGCTTCCAAAGTCTCGGCTAAGCATAAAGTTAGTTGTTTCGCGAGACCAGAGACCACTCGCCACTTCGTCTCTAATTTCTGCCATAGAAAGATTCAGTCCTTGGCACAACCAAACTTTATCAAGGAAGTAATCCTGAACACTTTCTGCGTATTCCTGTGTGCGCGCCATCATGGCTCTAAGCTTTTCACTCGTGCTGCGTTGATACGTAAATGTTGACCGGAACTCCCGCACAAATGACGCAAAATCTACAATCGTAGCCATCTTGGTCAGCAACCACTTCAAAGCGCCATCCTTCAAGTGCGCTTTTCCCACACTCAACGCCACTGCATCCGTCCATCCATTTAATGTCCTTACATTTTCCAGTTCTCTAATCCAAGCTCCCGCTTGCTCTGGCCCCTCGTTGCCTTTAAAATCTCGAATTACTGTTTTTAAGTCTGCCATGGCCGTTTGAACGTTTTCAGATCTCGGTATCGTTAAGTTTCCCAATACACCAGTAAGTGAGCTCAGCGCCTGCGCCAATTGATCGTGCATCTGACTTGATCGACTAGAATCCCCTGAACTCAACCCAAGCTCTCGATTTGCACTTGTACTCTGAGTAGCTTCATCGAAAACTTCTTTTTCTCTTTGCGCTTGCAGCTTAACTTGTTCCAGTTCAACTCTTTGCCGCTCCATTTCGCTCCGCATTTCTGTCAGCTGCCGTTCGTACTCCTGTTTTTCCTGCAATCTCCGTTGCCTTTGTCTCTCGATCTCGGATTCCACCTCCAAATTTTCTTTGTCCGCCATCGCTCTCGTTTTTACACCACTAACCTCGAAAAATCCACGTTGAAAACGATCAAAGTCTTGCTCAGACATCGGGAGCCATTACCACGTCTACTATGCACAACTTGCCTTTTTTTTTCACTCAAGGACACCAACATTCAGAGTGGCATCCCACTTCTGATTTGTTAAGAAACAAATTTTCTTTGCACAATAAAAGAACTTTATTAATAAAATTAATGTTACACAAAGAAACAGTCAGAATTCAACACTCTTTTCTTCGTATATGCGCAGCTCACTGCCTTACAGATCCTTTCTTTACTCGATCTCACATCCAGCACTCTTGCTTGGTGCTCGACACACACTGCCCGAACTTCCTCCCTCACTCACTCATCATCGTCTCCAACGCATGCGCACTGATCTTAATATCAAATTCTTTTCAGAAAAACGTCTTCTTTTACATTAATAATTACAGCTGCGCTTATTGTTGCTCAAAACTATGATCTTTTTTATTTTTATGGAAAGTATCAAGTTTTAAATGAATTTTAGTATTTTGGCTATACATAACAATGCAAACACGGGCCTACGAGTTCGGAACGCCATCTATTGGATTTATTTGAACTACGATACCCCTCCGGATGCTAAGAGAACAGAAAGAGTGGGGGGCGATGCATAGGGCTGCTAAGAATCTATGGCTTCTAATTTTGTACCTACAACATGATTGCAAATGATTTCTAAAATCGTAATAAATTAACTTATAACATCCTCATATCATCAGTCACTTGACTTAGTCCGTTACGGTTCGCCAGAAGGAAGCTTAAATGAAAATGGTTTGTTGCCTCAAAATTCACATTTATTATGATTTCTGGATTTATTACGACTCTTCTTATCTAGTTTTTAAAATCAGTTCACGTGGCGAATTTATTAAAAATAGGATTTGAATGAAAAAACATTATTTTACGATTATCAGAATTTTTTATTATATAAATATAATAATAAATGAGTAAGCGACTGTCTCTTCTTTAAATATTTTACATAGTGTAATACATAAAGAGGACAAAGAAATTACGAAAAAAAATTTAATAGATGTTTATCAAATACAATGCATGTTTTATTGAAAATAGACTTCTATGAATCTATACATGCATACTATTATAGCTGCGCACAGCTCCAAGTTAATTCGTCTTGTAATTTTCGTTAAGTTTCAATACTCTATAATTTTTCCACTTTTGTTAAAGTCATGATGCACAGCTTCTGTAGCTTACTCTCCAAAAAATCCTAGGCTCATCGTATGTTTAAGGTGGGTTCCGAACCACCAAGGGCTTTAAGTACTTAGAGAACCTTTTTCTCTAGAGGTACCGGTCCCACGATTCTCCGGAGATGAACAACTCCTTTGCTAGGCAAGTGTTCACCTCATTGGGCCGCCAAGGCTCTTCCAGAGTGCGAGGTGGGAATCGAACCCGCAAGCCGACAGAGTGAGTCCAAAGCAACAACCTGCTAAACGTCCAACTGCTTCATCTTCACATATATTCTGAAGTTTGTCAGCATTGTTGAGTAATGCATTACATGCATTCCCTTCAAATGAAAATTGACCACCATTTGTGTAACTTCTTGCAACGTGACTTACCTGCGCCCATTAAGGAGCAATATCAGGATACAGTTTATGCGTGTTGCTGTAGAGCTTATCAACGCAGCCCAACAAAAGATGCAGTTCTGGAGGAGGAATTATATCAAAAATTAATTGATCTTAATCTGAACAAAACAAAGGTGGATTTACACAATTTTTGAAATCTTTAATCTTTTTTTTTACTCTTCCATGATTACAGCAATCATTATAATTAGAAAGACAACTCTAGCTGATGTTCTCAAAGTACCATATGAACTTAAATTAGGTTTCATTATATCACACCAAATACGCGGGCAATAACTTGCGTTATTTGTCAAACCAGTAATTATCAAGTCACGATTTTCTACATTCTCTTTACATTATTGTTACGTATTTTTTGTTTTCTACTGTTAAGAGTATTTTAAATTGTTATAAATATGTCAAATAACATTGATTTTAATGTTATTTAGATGGGAGGAAGTTATTTTCTTATTTGCTATCATGTTCATATAATAAACATATAATGATACTCGTAAAACGATATTTTTTTATTAAAATGCTACTTTTTTTTAAATTGGCCACGTGAACTGATTTTAAAAACTAGATCAGAATATTCCTACTACATCTACAAATCATAGTAAATACGAATTATAAGGCAACAAGCCATTTTCATTTCAACTTCCTTCTGGAGAACCGTGCCGTGGCTATGACGAAAAACCGTGTTCACCCGAGAAAAAGTTTAAATAAAAAGTTGAGATATCAGTTATAAAATAGAAATACATACAATAATCACCCAGGGAAGAATTGACCAAAGTGTAAGCTATAAACGAATCTGCAGAATCTATAACTTTTCGATACACAACGAAGAAAAACATAAGGAACTCTGTTTAGCCGTCCATTATATTTTATACTGGCTGTGACATGCAATTTTTTTCTTCATAAAAATCACACTTGCTGAATCTATTATTCAAAAGCAAGTGTTCCTCTTCCTGAATCTATTATTCTAACGCAATTGTCCCCAGCTGAATCTATTATTCAGAAGCAAGGGTCTAGAGTTTCCGGGACACTCAGTATTCCGTGCTTGGATTTTATACACTACACTTATTTAGGATTATATATTAAAGAAATTTTATAAATAGACACGGAAAAAAGTGGATTATTAGAAGAACTCACTGAACCAGTAGTACTATATAACTATTTTAAATTGAAGCGCAGCTTTTCGTCTGTGAATTTTGTTAAAATCACTATTTTGTGTTCAGGTAAGTTAAACTGACTTTTAAAAAGAGAAGGTTGAAGAATTTCAAATATTAGGATGCACTGCACCATTTGGTAACCGTCCACACTCAGCGAGAAGAAGAGTTATTATTTCGTGTAGTAAGCCTTACGATTTATAAATAGATTAGCTTGAAACTTTTGACAACAAAAATGGTGTAAAATGTAGATCGATTTGAAAAGGAACAAATTATTTTATATATGATTACTGGACTTAATTTATCATTATTCTTATACAATTGCATGCACAGAGGCTTACACATATGATCGCACGCTCAAACGCTTCGAAAAATCGCCCCCGCTGGGAAATCGAACCCTACCTAATTACCTATCCTAAATCTAGCGCCCGCGTTAGTCAAGTGAGCTACGGAACCGCTTAGATTTTTCTGACAAACTCTCGGTCAAGCGGTTTCTCTGAGAAAAACGTGGCCAGCTAAGGAATGATAATAAACGTTTACTTGAAATTTTTGTTGATTAATCTCTTACAGCTGGTAATTTATTTGTATCGTGTATTATAAAATGATTAAAATTACAATTGTAAAAGAGTACATATTTCGTATAATTGAAAATTAAGACTTGACAGAATATTTTCGAATGAAATTTTTGAAATTCTTGAGTTTATTTTATTATCATCTGACTTTACCTAAACGCAACATTTATTTACATAACTGGTATATGGGTAAAAAATAGTTTGAACATTGTAATAATATATTGAATGCAAAATATAAATCACTATTTTAAGATGAGACAAACGTTGAATAGTGATTCAAATTTAAATTTTTTGCAAAAACATAATTTCTCTCGTGAGATATGATAAAGATATCAAAAAAACCACGCATCCTAGTGGTGGTATTAAATATTTTCCAACGATAAAAGTTTATTCTTTAAAACTTTTTTGGACCTATATAATTTAGAGTTAGAAAAAATTTGAACTCTTTGCATACCAGGCGTACCCTAAAAACTATAAAAATTTCGAAAGAATACCAAGGCAGGTAAAAGTTCAGGAAAACCTTTTACAATAGACGCCATTGCAAAAACACACCAAGTTAAAAAAATTGTTAAAAAAATTGTAAAGACACACCAAAAGTTTTTAAAGAACGAAACAATTCATTCTTCAATGTGGAAACCAAGCATGTATAGTAGATACTCTGAAATGGAAAATTTGGGAAAAGTACATAAAAAATGCATGCAAATTTTCATGTGAAAGGAAAACAATAGTTTTTTATTAATAGTAAAAAAGGCAATGAAAACATTAAATGCAAAATTAATTATAGAATATGTACTCAATATATTGGACTACATACTATATAAATATTAAATATCTACTATCATTATAGCATTATATATATATATATGATATGGATTATGGAACTTAATTATAAGTTGTTAAACAATTCCAGATATATATGAAAGATCATTTCCTTATATAAGCTATAAAAGTACATGTATATCCAAAGGTTTCCAGAATTACTTTTATTTTTAAACTACTTGTATTCAAAATTAACTAAATTATTCTTATTGGTCAGCAGGACTGTGATTTAGACTTCTTCGGACTAGAAATAGTAGTGTTATGTACTGTAAAACCCGGATAAAATCGCTACAATTTTGTTGCATGCATCTCGCGAAACTACAACAAATAGTTCCGTTTACTATACTAAAACAGTTGAATCGACTAATTTTATCCCCGGACGCCTCCTGGAACTAGAAGAAGTAATTGCATATACTAAGAAAAGTGGGATAAGGAACTGTCATTTGCGCTCCTAGGAACTAGGAAGAGTAGTTGCATTCGCAATTTTTATTAGAAATTTCGATGCATTCTTGGATGGTACATTCAGTGGATTCAGTAGGATTTTATTTGTATTTCGATCATAGCATTCTTTATGAATATCGAAACATTGCGATGCAGCAATACTGCTTGCATAATCATTTACCTTCAATAAAAAAAAGATATATATTATCAATCTTTTTATTTCATTGTCATATTTTTCATTGAGTATGAAATATATCTAGCAAAATTCTATACAAATTTATTCATTGCATTTCTTTAGACGTTTCAGAGAATTTTTTTTCGTATAAATATCAACGATAGAAAATAAGATTAGAAATACAATTTATGATCTTATTCTTCACCGATGCAATCTTTTATTGAGGGAAAATTCACTATATTGTATGAATTAATATTACTGGTATTAGCTGGTATAGCAGCTAATTTCCTTGTTGCACTTCAGGACGTTTTTGTTTTTTATCTTAAGACATCCATTTTGGTCGCTCCTTTTTACAATTTTTATGTATCCAATCTTTGTACATTTGTTTGCGTGTTCTTGGCATTTTATTTTCCTGATATAGGGTAAGGAGGGGCAGCGGCAACCGGTGGGGCAAAGGTAACTTTGCTTATAACATCGCTATTATTTAACAATTTTAATATTACTTTGCATTAAATAAATCTATTATATCATAGAGATAGTGTTACGTACTAAAATCTTGAAAATTGACGATGTAAAAGAAAAATGATGCAGAAAACAGTTTTGACAACGAAAGAATGGAAGATTCGCTAGCAGAAATATAAAGTTTTCACCATTAATGGCAATACTTACAGTATGAAAATTTTATATTTTGACAGATTACACAATATCACATTATTTCATTATAATAGTTTAACCTAATTCAAGCCCCCAATATTTTAAATATCGTAAATAAATGAGGCCTCACCAGTGGGGCAAGCATAACCAAAATAATAGCTAACACGTGCTTAGGTTATGAACGTGTCATAAGTTTTGTCGATGAGTGATCGGTAATGTAGGACAGCCACTTATCTTCTGGGCTACATGCAAGAAACTATTGAATATTATTATTTTTAATCCGGTCGGTAGAGCGGGTGTTTTGTATCGGTATGGTAGAAACTTTTGCGCGTAGTCCGTCTCTAGTGCAATGTCAACGCATAAGAGGTTATATCGCAGCTATCACTATTTTTATTAAAAATAACTTATTCTTCTTGCTGGAAATTTTTTAAGGTAATTTTTCCAGTATATAAAATACCACAGAAGCGAACCATCATGTTTTGCCATCTTCAGATATTTTAATTTTCCTAAAAAGCTGCGGTTGCCTTTGCCCTCGGGCAAAGGCAACGGTAAGTTAGTTAAAATTTTTCTTAAATGTACTAAAACATGTTTTTTGGATTGATTCGAACCTAAATTTCTTCAGATTGAATCAAAGAAACATGTTATTATGTTTTATTCATGAGGAACATTTTTTTCGTGGTGTTTATGACGTTCCAAAATCGCAAAAAAGATAGGAAAAAAAAGAATTTTCCACAATATATTTGAATTTCAACTCAAAAATATAAGCTTTCGATACAAAAAATATTTTTTAATCAAAAATTGCAATTTTCAGTTTGAAAAAATGAATTTTTAACAAAGCGGTTCGTTTTTCAACCCAAAAGACAGATTTTCAATCAAATAAATATATTTTCAACCAAATAATTAAATTTTTAACCAACTTTCCGCCAAAAAATATAACTTTTGAACGAAATTTGAACATGCAACATAATAGTTGAATTTTTGAATAAAAAATATCAATTTTCAAACACAAATGGAATAGTTCAATTATGATTTAAAAAAAATTGATTTTCAACGAAAGAAAAAAGTTTCAAAAATAGATAAATTTTCAAGTGAAGATTTAAAATAATTAGAAATTGCTCAAGTTAGAACATTCAAAGTTGCAGTTGATGAATTTGGAATATTCCATTTTTTAATTGAGTATTTAACATTGTAAATTTCAACTAAAATGTGGTAATCTTCTTATACTTGTTTGAAAAGTACTGTACATTTTGTAACTGTTCCAATTTTATATTGGATAATAACTTCTGTCTCCAGTTTTCACATTTTAAACTGGCTTTAAAATGTTTCGTCTTCAAATTTTGTTAACGAGTCTTTACTTTTAATGGTCTCCACTTGAAACTTGTACCTTATTTATTCATAAATAATTTATTTGAATGGTATAATTGATTTAATTATTATTCAATACTGGGTACAATTTCAAATATCACATAATTTAAGAGAAAAGGAGAAAAAGGGGAAGTTTTTTGAGAATATGGGGAAAAAGTGGAATTTCAAGAAAAAAGGGGAATCTAAGAAAAAAGAGGAAGACTGTGCACTCTGAAATTATGTAGTTGAAGTTCTGAAAGTTCAAATGTATCAATTTTCGTATCAATTTTTTTTAAATTGCATTTTAAGCTAGAAGTAGTGTTAAATATTGCTTCATTTACATTGAAATTAATTTGAACCCTTTATGAAATAACATATTACTTATATAAAACTATAAATTAGCAAACTTAATTGTGTCTTTTTTTACAGCATGTTACTGGAAATCAATCCAGAACTTGGACACAAAAGAGGCAGAAAGAATTCTAAAGACGACCGGGATCCAAAAGCAGGATCACTTATAGATAATTTTATAGAATTCCTTTCTCATTGTTAGATTAGATGATGATAACAGTGATGTTGTACATGATGATGGCGTATAATAAATTATTTTTTAGATACTAAGTCAAAAAATTATTTATTTTCAGTTCCTCTTGTATAGTTAATATACAGGGTGTCCCAGACTCAAGTGTCCGGACTTATATAGCCGTATAAAAATGAAAAAAAAATAGAAAATTCCTTTTCCAAAAATCAGTTGAAGTTTTAGTTTTTTAGTCATAAAACATTTAAGCTGGACCAATCAGGAGCGCCGTATAAACAGCCGTGTGTGCGTGAACGGGATTCCAACGTAGTGTTCTCCCGTCGCTAACCCCACCTCTGCGCTCACTTCGATAACACTGCGTTAAAATCTGGTTCACGGACACGCGGCTGTTTATACGGCGCTCCTGATTGGTCCAGCTTAAATGTTTTATGACTAAAAAACTAAAACTTCAACTGATTTTTGGAAAAGGAATTTTCTATTTTTTTTTTCATTTTTATACGGCTATATAAGTCCGGACACTTGAGTCTGGGACACCCTGTATATAATATTCAATTACTCTTATATAAATAATAAAAAATGATTAATAAGTGATTAAAAAATATATAAGTATTGAAAAATAATACGTTATTAATTATTATTTAAATAGATAAGTGAATCAGTTAAATTTAGAGATTCCAGATTGCCGCCGATTGGTTTCTAACAAAATTGTACTTGTTATTAATTTTTTGACAGACTTGTATGCCGCAAAAGCCTTCACATCTTCCAGAACTAATAGAGCAAAAGGAATCTAGCAGCGTTGCGTATGATTTCTCTTAATCTCTCAATAATTCATAAATGAAAAAAATTAGGTAATATATGTTAGCCCAACCTCAAAAAAGTCAGTCTCATTCAAAAAGAGGTGAACCGATTCAATATGACTTTGTTTGAAATAGACATTGTAGTACATTGCAGATTGGAAGCCATTCGAGAAATTGACCGATTCAAACAGTCGCAAACGAATTCAATTTTAAACATCTCAATCTGCAACTGACAGATACGCAATTCACGGAGTCGCCTTTTCATTGGTTTTTTTCCCCTGGGTACTCCCTAATAATGAAAATAGCACTTTTTATGTAGTTTCATTATATAAAACGTAAGTCAGGCCATCAGCCATAAGCAAAAAATGCCACAATTTTGCAGTATCAAGTTTGGCTATATCTATTGCTTTGGTTTCGATCGGTTCATTTATACTATATGCTTGCAAATGATCATTATATTCAAAGACCTCGACAGTGCTTACAATCATTGTGACATTTTTTTCTGTAAGATTTGTTATACATTCAGCTTTGCAATGAACATTTATATTAATAGCAAACAGTGGAAACATGTCATCTTTGAGAGGACGAAGAAGAAGAATCGCATCTTCAGTATATTTGATACTGTTTAAAACTATACAGAGTACAGGCTTTTATAATTGCTGCCACGATGAGCGAACAAAATTTTCCCAGAAGGAATTAAGTCTCTTTCATCTAATTTCAATTCAATATCTTCAAGTACAAATGACCTATTCTTTAGGAAAACGTCACAGAGGCTCAATTGATTTTTAAGTGCAAGTGAGTAACACAAGTCCCTTTCATTAAATGTGATTTTAGAATAAGTTTTGGATGGTATCTGCTTGGCCTCTAATCTAATACAATAAGAAAGATTGCGAAGTGGTCCGACTTTTTTCATAATGCGGCCGTAGTGAATCAGGTCGTGGCGTGAATTCATGTTTCCGCAATAACTGTCTATGATAATTGTTTTCAATGCTAACATAATAATCGTTCGTAACAATTTAGACAGTTTCCAATGCTGATCATTTGAAGGAACAGGATCTTTGTAGATCGAAGGTGAATCAGGAACAAAATTCATCGTTTCAGTGGACGTCATTTTAATTGTTATAAGTAGACTTTAGATTGTCTTCAGTGATTAAAGGAGGATGACTTACATCAAACGGAAAATTTTTTAGGCGCCAATTGAAAACATAAGTTCCTGGCTGGATAAAAATCTTCCAGAGACATAAAAACACATTCCTCGTGGATTCTAGTTTTTTTAACGTTACAAAATTTAACATATTTCATGTAATTTTCTTCCGTTTGTTTCTTCAAAGCTTGGAAAAACCTACAAAATCAGTTTGCTGAGAAACTTTTTGTGAACCCCAGCATTGTATTCAAAGCTAAATTGTACCCTCTGATTAGTATCACTTCGAAATGTATTCCGAAAATTTCATTGTCGACACAAATTTCAATACCGTTAATGTTTAAGGCATTCAATGCTCGTGTTAGTTATCTATAAACAGTTTCATTACCAACTATTTTTCCGTCAGCATAATGATACAACTGGGCTACAATTATATTAATGAGTCTGGACCGGAATTGTGGCGGTATGCAAAAAAAAATATAAATTTGTATTTGTATTTTATATTTATTCACGAAAAGTTCCTAGGGCTAAATAGCACTATAAGGAACAGGTAATACATATTACATTTAAAATGTGACGGCGGTCGATTTGAAAAATTGAAATCAAAAATAGGTATTAACAAAGGTAAAGAACTAAACTATGATACAAAAAATTGGATCCAGGCTATGAATAGAAGGATACTATAAATATACATACGCAAATATGCATACGTAAAAGTAAATACGCATTCATACACATACTCATCATATATATTTTAATTATGAATTTAAGTGTTACCAATGTGTGATTTCGAGGGTAGGATTTAATGTGTTGAATAAGTAACCAAAAAGGAGTTTTATAAAATGAGTTTGTGAAAATGCATTTTTAACGGTTATAAGTAGTTTGTTCCAAAGGCGAGCTCCACGAATAACAAAGGAACTTTGCATTTTACACGTGCGGTGTGGCTGAATTTTTGATACTGTTTTCCTTTCACGGAGTTAGGAATGTGTTGGTTGATCTTTGTCAATGGAATGGGAGAGGTTGAGAACACAGTGCGGAGCTTCATTACTGAATAGGTTATAAAGTAAATTACCCATAAAAAATTGTCTTCTTTTGGCGACGTTAAGGAGTCCTGCTCTTTTTTTATACTGAGTAATATGTTTACTTTCGGAGATGTTATAGATGAACCTAATGCAAGCATTAAGCGTACGCTCAAGCTTGGCATTCAGCTCATCAGTAATATCGTCATATACCACACATCCGTAGTCAAAGAAATGAAGGATCAGGCTTTTAACTAGGAGGATACGCGTTGAAGTAGGAAGTGATTCCTTATTCCTATTGAGCTGTTGGAGGACTCTAAAGGTTTTCCTTGAGATATCCGCAACGTGTTCATTCCATGTAAGAGAGCGATTAAGAATATAGCCTAAATCTTTCACAGAATACACAAAGGGGCGACGCCCGTCGATCAAGAGAGGAGGTAAGGTTGCAATTATTGCAAGTGAAGGAGAGGAAGGAGATCCTATGATTGTAGCCTTAGTTTTAGCAGGGTTAAGAGTAAGACCGTTTGTCAAGACCCACTACACCATCAAATCAATATTCTCCTGTACCTTTTGAAGTAAACTCTTAAAAGTGGCAAAAGGCCCGAAAAGGTAAAGCTTGAAGTCATCAGCATATTTGTGACAGTTGCAGTGTCGAAGTTCACTACCAAGTTCAGATGTATAAATATTGAATAGAGTAGGTGCAAGCGTGGAACCTTGAGGGACACCACTCTTAACCTCACCACTATCAGAACGCTTGCCATTGTTGATTTGAACTTTTTCCGAACGATTGCTAAGATAAGGTTCAAACCATTTCACAGCCATATTTGAGATGCGAAGTGATACGAGCCTAGTCAATAGTTCGAACAGTTCGAAAAATGTGGTTTCGAGAAAAACGCGTTTAAAGTTTTACTAACAGAAAAATTCATGAAATCTCATTCTTACCTCTAATCTGTAATGACTATTACTATTTGTAATAGAAATCAGCGCACCCTAGTTGACACTTGAGAAACCTTACCCAGTGAGCAAAAAAACATTGACGTCCTAAGAACGTTCTAAATACGTTCCTAGTACCGTTGTGTCAGTCCAATTGATGTCCTAAAGACGTCCCATGTTCCAAAGACGGTCTTTGGAACATGGGACGTCTTTAGGACATCAATTGGACTGACACCAACGTCCTAGGAACGTCTTTAGAACGTTCTCAGGACGTTAATGTTTTTGTGCCCACTGGTTAATTACCTCCTGCCCCATGAGTAACCGTCCCACTTACCATTTCAACAGGTGAAAGAAATATAAAAGCGTCGGATCCGAGTGACAATGCGTTCGAAAGGTTTAGACGAGGCATGGAGGATGGATATCAGGCGGAAATCTTTGATAGCTGTAGGGTTAGATATTTTAGGAACAGGGCGAATAATCGCATCTTTCCAAGTATCAGGAAATATTCTCACCTGTAGAAATGCGTCATAGATATGCAAGAGAATAGGAAAATAACTGGTAGAGTTAAGCGAATCATTTCAATTCAAATACCATCAGAACCTTGAGCATTTGATTTTACCTCTAAGAGTTTTTAATCAGGGTTTCTTGCGATATGCCAGAAAAGAATAATTTAGTATCATCAAAGGTAGAGGAAACTGCGAACGAAAAAGAAGTGCTGTTTGCAATGAGTATGGGTTTTGTAGTGGAGGCTACTAAAAGATCTGCTGGGGAAAAATTGTTATCAGGAGCCAACTGTTTTGGAGGAGTACCAGATGTTTTCATTTTTATTCCTGTTTTTAATAGAATTGTAATTATATTGATTGTATGAATCCCTGATTTTGGTTTGAACTAAGTTTTTCAGTTGACGAAATTCGGCTTGAATAATACTTTTTTTTGTTCTTTTAGCCAATCTACGTTTTTTCTCTCTTTCGTTGATCAAGTCTTTGATATAAGATGTAATCCAAGGAGTGGACTTCTCTTTTGCTTTAAGGGTATAAAGAGGCGCAAATTTGTCAAAAGCTGAGAATAAAATTTTTTTTAGACAAATAACCTTTCTATTTATATCTTTTTCGATGAAAATTCTTTTCCAATCATAAGTGGAGAGGTGCTCGAGATATCCGGCTTCATTTATATTTTTGAGATTGCTTGTAGACAGAGAAGATTTACTAGTGGGTTCAAAGGAGAACTGGTTTTGAATGCTGATAAGGTCGTGGTTTAAAAGGAATGAGATCGAGTGTTGAGTAGAAGAAAATACCTTGTCTAGATCATGAACAATCATCATATCAATCCATGTACTAGAATGATCGGTGTGGTGCGTGAAATTATGTGGAACTATAGATAATTCGGCGGAGAACACCACTGATTTTAAATAGTTAGTTAAATTGTTGGTGGCATTAAGATTTGTGTTCAAGTCACCAGTAAGTACAATGTTATTATAATTTGGTATGAGGTCAAAAATATCAGTCTCAAATTCCCTACAGTAGGAGGCATAAGGACGTTTGTAAATCACACACACCAACATGCTGTCATGAGACAAAGATACCTTGATAAAAAGGTATTCAGCAATAGGATAATTGGCAGGAGGACTCATTCCCACCCTTGAGCTGTCATGATTGTAGAGAAAGACCCCGCCCCCTCTTCTCTCATCTCTATCTCTGCGGAAAAGTGTGTAATGATCAAGTGCTATGAGGCTAGATGGAATGTTAGGCGTAAGCCAGGTCTCAGACACGGCTATGACATGGTAGGAACAGGACATGAAATGATATTCAAATTCGTGGAAATGGGCAGGTTCATGTGACGTAGAGATAAAAAAAAGAGCTTTGTTTGTGCGTGCTTCGAGTATTTTCGTAACGCTAGAGTTGGCTAGAGAGAGATCCTGGTAGACAAAGATAGAAAAAGAATTCATAACGGATTAGTGAGTCGATGTTTCTGACTAAGAGTATAGCGTCTTCCTATCGCCTCGCACATTATACTTTGTTGTCTCATTCACGCTCGTTATTTATGATTTTGATCTGAAAAGTATCATTCGTGACTTCTGCGGACTGACGGCCTTTTTGAAATGAGCGCAATGTTTTTGTAACGAGTCGTAGGTAAGGGCGCCTACGATTCGTTACAAAAGCATTGCGCTCATTTCAAAAAGGCCGTCAGTCCACACTAGTTACGAAATGTACTATTTTAATACTCTATCTAATGGTATGAGCTGTCAGCCTATTTCTTTATTTTCAATTTGTCCTGTCCGATCTTTGACTTGTTTTTTGAGTTACAGTTGGATCCGAATAACAACTTGAAACCAACTGCGAATTTATTTTTTTGAAAAGGAAATCATCAGGAAATTCTGCTTCTTTCTCCGATTCATTTGAAGCATTTGGCTGATGAAGCAGTGGATTAGGTTCATCGTAATTAGAATGATCTATCTCCATTGGATAGATTGGAAAAACATGCAGTTCAATGTTTTCTAGGAATGAATTTTCTGTACAATTTGATATTTGGTCAATATTATGGGTTTTTGAATGTTAAGCGGGAGCGAGATCCCAGTGGAGCTAGAGGAGAGAGATCCTTTTTTCTGAATAAATTTGAATTTAATAAATTTTAATTTATATCTCCATCTAGTCTGTAATGACGAAATAATGTTTCTATATTAGAGGATTTATCTTTGATCGATATTGTAGATTTCCTTTATTTACAGTACGTGTGATTGGATTTCTCGATAATTACTTATGGATACATAATTTTTACATAATATTTATTTAATTACATAATATCGATAAATACAATCTCCGATTATAATACAGATTCCTATTTAAATAATTGAAATATATTCTGAAATATTGTCTCATATTTCCAAATATTCCCTCATATTCCTACATATTCCTAAATATTCCCTGATATTCCTACATATTCTCTCATATCCCCACATATTCCAATATTCTTTATATTCTTTGTATTCCCAAATATTCCGATATATTCTATATATTCCCGAATATTCTTTAGGGAATATATTCCTTTTACATGAAAAATCAGAGTAGTGGACCCCTCGGGGGCTTCGCTTTACATTTGTTACGCACTCATGTCAAGTTGACCCTCTGCAGTTAACATTTTTCAAATTTTCTTTTTGCATACGTTTGTACGTCGCCTCGTTTGTACGCGTTGTACTTTAAGTTTCATTGCCTGTACATGTCCGCTTCAAAAGTTGTGGGTAAAATTAATTTCGGGGGAAGGGAAGGGGGGCTAACTTCAGGTATGCTTCAAGAATCCGAAATTTTCCATTTTTCTTTTTCCACGCGTTTGTACTGTTTGCACATTAAGCTTATTTAATTAATTTTAGATCAGTTATATTAAGAATTTGTGCATATTTGTACAACCAAAATTATGAATCAACCGAAATAACCGATTAAAAAAAAGACAAGTTGAGGCAGGGAATGTTTTGTCTCCTATACTCCATCCTATACATATAATGAGGAAGATCGTAAGAGCTTATAATAATAATAGATCTTTATTAAGTTGCCAACAGCCTACACAATGTGTTCAGGTAATATTAATAGAAGGGGCACTCAAAGGGCCGAGGTACAGTTTAGAGCTGCTTTGCAACATAACCCAAATTAAACCTAATTCATTATTTAAATCAAATTAATTTAATTAATCAAACCTAAATAAATTGACCTGAGATGTAAATAAGGTGAACTGAGTTACACAATATTTATGAAAAGTGAAATATTATTTATTAAAAACTCCTAACTAGTACATTTTTCTATATTTACTATCAAAGTGACATTATCAATCCTATTGATTCTTTTTCACGTGAGTGCTCATCAACATGACATGTTTTGCGACTTAGTTATTTGACTTTACATTTAATCATTCCGGTATATTTTTAATCTATTTTATTTCTGAAAACCAGTCTTCACGAAAATATCTAATTAGTCTTATATAATAAATATCACTCTGAATAAGTTATAACCATTACTAGTAACTTTTTTTAGTTACTCGGTGAATACTCCAGACTCCACTTCTGCATAAACACTTGCCTGAATTTGCCAAGAAAGATGTTAGGATATTTTTTCCATCATATACTCAGGCAAGTCGAAAATTTTCAGAATAATCAAAGTTGAAGCATCTATTGTTTTTCTGGCTTTCTGCATTCCTGGAAAAAATATTCAGAAGTAAATCGATCCAGGTAATGTAAATAACTTTTATTCTCCACACGTATGGTGGACAAAGACAAAATATTATTAGTGGCTTCAGGGAGGGTATCTTTGATTGACAATGTGACATGCAAGGTACTTATAAGTTTGAGCGACATACTCCAGTATTTGCTTTTTCATATGACGTGTACTAGGGTGACTAAGAAAAATACTTTCCGAATTTGAATAACTAAGAACAAAAACTATTATAAACAAAATTAAAATCGCCCTCTGGGTGAATATAATTATTATTATCTTATTAACATGATGGTTCACTGTTAGAAGTACTTACATTTGTCTGAACGTATGTACAGGGAAGAGGAAAACTGAAGAAGAAAAAACATCTCCCGATTTTAGACGGTTCCTCCGATGTCGAGTTGGAAGGTAGAAATTCGATGTGTTCTAGCTCATATTGAATGCACACAATCATCTTCGACGTTAAAAAAATAGTTATTTTAAATTAAATTTTTGGTAAGAAATAGTAATTTTAATAACAATCCACGAGAAGAATTTTTTATTCTATATCAGAATAATAAATTTTGTAAAATGAATAAGGAAATTTTTCAAACAATTGTTGTGTATCTTTTCGGAAAAAATAACCTGGATGTTCGATTCATAATATCTCGGCAAACTCTCAGTGTTTCAAGAAGTATTAGTGGTGACTCGATTAACTTCTAAACAACTTTTTATTATTTATGAAAATTATAAACTCGAAGATGGTTTTTATGTAAATGTTTTTGTAATGAAAAACAAACATACTTCATTCTATTGTGAAAGACATTCTTATATTTTATTTCAATATTTTCATGAATATTTTATTATAAGTAATATTGCGAAGATTGAGAGAAACGTAGAAGTACTTAATACCACTAAAAATTTTTAAGCCTGTAATGTTTAGAAAACAATCGTACAACTTTGTTAAAGAAATTAGATAACTAGCAGAATAAGGTATCAAGTGAATAAAATTTTTCACCTCATGTAAATCTTGGAGATTTAAATCCTTTATGCGACCAGTTGTAAAATTAAACGATCGGTTTCAAATTCGGAGGAAGGCATACCTTTTTTATCATAAATAATGATTTTGAATCATTCTTGATAACTTTATGCATTTTACAATTACTTTTTGTTGTAAACAATTTAATTGCACATTTATTCATTTTAAATAAGCAATCCAATGGTAACCAATCTGGTTGCCGACTTGACACATGCGCAGTGAAAAAAGATACAAAATTTGGGAGCACTGAATCTTCATCCAGTGTCTACACTACACTCGTACCAATGTGAATTTGTCACTGAGCGCCACGAGTAAGCACGCCTCTGCACATTCTTGCAGATAGTCATGGAGTGTTTCCCTGACTCGTATTCGAGTTCTTTGTTTCTGAATCAATGACTTTATTCAATTCAAGTCTTTGAAAATATGAGTTTTTTTATAGTTATTTCATTACTGTATAAATTTTCTTTGTAAACTGTCTGATAAGAATTCCAAGACTGTTGTTCCTTGACTGTGTTTGAAAACTTCTATGATTTTTCTTTATTTTTCCATGAAAATTTATTACCACTTCATAGAAAGTATACGAGACTTTATGAAAATGATGGCCCGTCCAGAAGTCCAGCACTAATCTAGGAAATGTTCCAAGACTTATTTTTTCCGTGTACTACATTTTCACTTATTAGGCTTAAGGCTGTTGGAAAGGTGTAGAAAAAAATGCGAAAGCTGTGGAGTACTCAAACTTTGTCACTAAGATTCGGTAAAGCAGGATTAAGATGTTAAAAAGGCACTTTGAAAATGTTCTGGACCCCGGAAGGGGTTCTGCGGTGGCAGGAGATTGAGCAATTCTCTGTTTACCGTATCATAATACAGTATAACCATATCTCAAGTTAAAAACGACCAATTTGGTTGCAAAAGGTATCAAGGTAAAGATCATCCCATCTGCAACGAATATTAGTGCCATTTTCCCTGATCAATTCGTTAGTTGAGGTGCAATGAACCGGACTTTTGAAAAAAGTGATTGTTTTAGACGAAAACAAACATACAAAATTTTGAAAACCAATCCATACATTTTTTTTCAATGCGATGTTCAAGTTTAGCAGGCCAAAATGCATGGAAAAAATATAGCATCACTAAATGTATGCTTTTTTTTTTAATTTGTAGACTTGTGTAATAATAATGGAGTCCAATTGATTGCTATATATCAGAAGAAAAAACTTTAAACTTTTAATGCTTTTTGTTGTTCAATAACGATTTTTCATTATAGTGTTTTAATAATCTACGATTCCCTTAGAGTTTTAACATATAAGCTTTTTTTGTGATAGAAATTTATTTAAAATTTTTTTTTAATTATTTTAAAACGAATATATTGTAACCCTCGAGTTCCATAATGTAGCCTGTCTGTAGGCAACGTGCCTGTCTCATGAGAAAACACTCAAAGGGTTGCCCACAGACAGGAGAATTTTCCATTGCGCAAGACCGCGAGTCCCCACTAAAAAGATCTCTGAGTAGTGGGAGGCTGAACTGGGTCGAAAATCGAAGGGGTCCCAGTCGCAGCCTGAGAGCGACAGTTACGAACTTCCCGGCAAAGGGCAAGGATCGTAAGATCTTCTTGAGAGCGGAGCAAGATTTATCTTGTACCCCGGTCTCATACCGATCTGCATCCAGAGGAGCATTAAAATTT
>CAKNXH010052787.1:346-21546 GCA_932178445.1 Andricus quercusramuli
TTACAAGACTTATTGGCCTTGAATAAGCATCAGCTTCGATAAGTATGAAATTGGGCCACCAAAGATTCACAGAAAATTCGGCTGAAAATTTGAATATTTTGCTGAAAATTCGTTTTTTATTGTTGTTTGAGAATTCAAGGTCAAACACAATCTTCTTAATACAAATATCTGGGTTTTCTTCAAAATCTTGGTCAGTTTTTGATCAAAAAATGTTGTTGAATATTTCATTATTTATAACTAAGTTGTTTTATAAAATTATTTTAGAATCTCTGAGCAGAAGAAGGAAACTTTTTTGCTTTCTGCAGCTTTTTTGGTAATATAAACCGTTTGCAGCTTACAGCGTTACAAACAAATGATTTTTTAACAAAATGAATACATGTGCGCAGTTATACCGCAGAATCTATTGCTCAGAAAATTTTTTAACTTGTACATTATTTATACAGAGATCAGATCGATTGAAAGCAAGAAGAAATCTTCTGGTCAAATAAAAGTTCTTCCCGTGAATTGTTATGTGAAACATTGGTTTTTTTTAAGAGCTAAAATGGTCTAGACATTTCATTTAGTATTAAAAAAACATCCAAGCCAAACAGTATCATACTTTTCCCTAAAACTGTTGCATAGCCTACGATTATAATGTACCTACTATTAATAACATTTTTTATTCCTCATAAACTCTCTTTCTCCATTTACACAAGATAAAACTTTTTTTCTTTCGTAACATTTTCTAGTACGATGAGCCATTATTTATTCACAGGTTGTTAAGCATAATATTCCTTATGAATTCACGTTCCCTTAAATCATTTCAATTTTTTTGGAAAACTAGAGAAATGTAGAACCGTAAAAAAATGTGAAAATTGAAGACAGAACTATGTAAAAAAGATGCACATGAGGACATTGAATACGCGTCATTAATTAATAGCCTCTTGATCCATTGTATATGACGAAAATTCTTTTTTTTCAGCTCGGTACAAATAATCAGAAGACAATTATTTGAAAGCAGAAGCAGACTAGATCTCGTCAACAATGTCTTAGTATCGCCTTCTTATTGTTTTAATAGTGATAAAAATGCCGCACCATTGGGTCATTTGATTCAACAAACATTATTATATACAAAATTTTGATTCAAAGGGGCAATAAAGTGATCTTTTGCGTAAGGACAAAACCTATAAAAAAGATATAAACTTCTTCAGACACTCAAGTTCATCCTTATTCAAGTACTTTTCGGATCGGGTCAGATAAGGTCAGGTTTCGGGTTCGCAACCCGGCTCGAAAACCTTGAACAAAAACCCGAATACTGGCTCGAAAGTTCAATGAAGGAATAACCTGAAATTTTTGCCTATTTTCGGTAACTTTGGCGTGATATGTTATCTTTATTCAAGGCTATTGGACTCAAGCTCCAAGCTCAAAATTCAATCACCTTATTTTGTTGAGTAAATTCTAGAACGATAAACTTTTTAGATACTAAAGTGAGCAGTACTCGTTTTGTAAACAGAGATAAAAGCTGCTCAGTTTGATCACTTTTGCGTGCAATTAGATTTTTCAATGATAAACTGAGCTAACCTAAATATTCAAAAATTCCATTTCACGCAAAAATTATTAAGTATGCAGTTTTTCTCGCTACTCAGTTTTATTCAAAAAAGAAGTACCGCTCCGTGTTTAAAACTTATACTTAATGCTAACTTGGGACGTTTTTGAGACGTTAAATTGTCCGATCCGAATAAAATTTACTGTTCAGTGGTTTTTCAAGTCGTAGTTTTTAAGTTTGGAATCCAAATCTTCCACAACAAGAAATAATTAAATGGCAGCTACAATGTGTTTGAACAAATTGTAGGATTCGTTCTTTTCTTTCACTGAGAATTAGACTGAAATAGAATAAAATGAAATAGAATAAACAATTTATAGAGAATCGCTGATAAGGAAACGTGAAAGATAGGAAATCTGAATTAAATAACCCGATGGTGTGTCATTGATGATACACGGTGAGCTTCGATTGAGTTTAATTGAAAGGTTCCATAACTGAATATATTCCAATTGAATGTTGCAAAGAGACATTTTCTGAACTCAAAACACTCAAAATTAAAATATAAGGCTGGGCCGTTTTTTATATAAGTCATTTTTTCGTCTTTTTAGTTATTTTTTTAAATTATATTGAATACATGTTGGATTTTAGATTATTTATGAAACTCGAAATGAATCTTTAAGTACGTGAATAGAGAAATATGTCGAATAAATTTATATAATGAAGGAAATACTTTTTTTTTTTTATACCATTAAGCCGTTTCCCTTTTGGCGAGCCTCTAGGGGTAGGCGTGACACTACCCGATTCGGGTAGTGTTTCTAGGTGGATAGTTTCTTGTAGTAAATAACTACAAGTGTGGGCAATACAAGTGTGGAAATACTTAAATCTATAATAAATAAACAACTGAGTTATCATGTCATATATACATTTTTTATTCGATAAACAAAATTTACAGTCTTTTGAGAGGATTGATGGTTTTGGTATTAGTCAACAAGTATAATTTATAATTATTAACTTTCTATTTATCTTGAATCTATTAATTATTTCACACTTCTTATTTTCATAAGAGTAATTACGTTTCAATATAAATTCATAAAATAAACTATATAAAATATAAATAAACAATGAAATTATAACAATTTTTTCTTAGATAATGATTTACATTTTTGCAGTTATTTTTGTAACTTGAAAGTTTTCGAATACAATAAGCAAATTCTAGGATAAAGAATTTAATCAAAGAATGTTTTAATGTTCATATATAATCAAAGAAAATTTTTCTAATATTGAGAGGTATGAATATTCTTTGAGTTGCACTGAAATTAAATATGACGCGAGTTATATTTGCAAATTGCTCGCAACAGTCGATTTCCATAATTTGGATTTTTGACATCAACTTTGTACTTGTTCCAAACCAGGGAAAAATCGGAATGAGCTGATTCTACTGCTTGTTCTCCATAAAAGCCTAATCCTCGATTCGTTTTTGTACAAAATTGTTCAACGTGAAAAAAAAACAATAAGTACTTTTTGCAGTGACTGAGATTTTTAAATCTTAATAACTATTTTTAAATTCTGTGATATATTTCACATAGTTAGAGTCCAAGTTTGATGACGTAAAACAAGCTTTGACAACTTTGTTAAAATTATGGAAAGCAGCAACATATTTCAATGTTCCTAAATTACCGTCCGATCGTAATAAATCTATTTTATCTAACAATATCTTACAAGAATTACCTGCGAAACCAGGGCTACCGTGAGTGATTTCTCTTTGTACGTGACACATTTGTGCCCATTTTAACGCATCAGTTTCAAACTCTTTTAACATATGATTAAACATAGTATTTACAACTCCTAACATGAGATGTAATTTGGGCGGAGGAATTATATCTAATAATGCTTTTTTCATGTAGTTTTGTAGAATATTGCCATATGTTCTCAATTCCCCGACTTCATGTAAATTGTTTTTATCAATGTAGCAGTATAGACATGGATGCAAGCTTGAATGAGTCATAATGTAGATGAATAAATCATATATATTTTATATAGATTGCTATTTTTGCTTTATATTTATAATTTATAATGATATTTGTATTTAATTCATATTTCGAGTTCATCTTACATATTTATTTATGCACTCAAAGCTTTAAAAACAATCTAATGTAATACATACATTTAACATAATTAAAAATTATAACTAAAAAGACGAAAAAATGACTTATATAAAAAACAGCCCAGCCTTATATTTAAATTTTGAGTGTTTTGAGTTCAGAAAATGTCTCTTTACAACATCCAATTGGAATATATTCAGTTATGGAACCTTTCAATTAAACTCAATCGAAGCTCACCGTGGACAATATTGACACAATCAGAAGTTCTTCTGTATCGTGCCTTCTAATTGTTTAAACGAAGTTAAGAGAAATACGAATTTTTTAGGATATTGAAATGATAATGGATCAATGGATTTGAATTTAATAATACACATTCGGGGTCTTCATGCGCTGCTTTTCTACAGAGTCCTGTTTTCGATTTTCGAAATTTGTTTTGATTATATATTTTTCTAATTTTCTATAGACACTTCCAATTATGTAGCAAAACTTCGCAGAAATTATTCGCCTTGAAAAAGGATGAACTTGAGCTTCATCAAGAAAAATTGTTATAAATAATAAATTAAGAGAGTTTAGGAAGAATACATAATGTTAGGAATAGTAGCTATAGGTTTTGCAATAGTTTTAGAGAGAACTTTGACGCCGCTGTAACTTGCAAACGGTCTATACTACAAAAAAACTGCATGAGGCATAACAATATTGTTCAAAAAATTGTTTAATCAAAAACTGACCATGACTTCAAAAAAAGAACCAGAATGTTCAAAAGGCTTTTTTGTACCCTTAATTGTCAAACAACAAAACAACACGAATTTTAAACAAAACATTTCAATTTTCAACCAAAGAGAGGAAACTTCGACTGAAATTATGAATTTTGAAGAACAATTAAATCAATTTTTTACAGAAGAGCTCAACATTCAAATAAGTAGGCGAAATTCCAACCAGTAAGATGAATTGTTAACTGCAAAGATTAATTTTCTACTATAATAAATTTTAAACAAAAAAATTGCATTTTCAATTACTAAAAATACAAATCTTTAACAAGAGATAATTTCCTAACAAAGTGGTTCTGCTTAAATTTTCGAAAAAATAGTTGAATCCTCAAGCAAAGAAGATTAATTTCCAACCAATCAGTTACACAGGGTCTCTGCTCTGCCTGTCAAACCTGAAAACCCTGGAATTGTCAAGGATTTATTTCAAAGTCCGGGAACTTTTCGAGCGCTTGGACACTTTTTAAAAATTGCAATATAGAATTGAATCACCATGATTCTTCATTTGTAAAATTAGATTCATATTACCGTATTCAACTAATTTGGTGGGAATACTTTCTTTTTTTTCAATTAATTTTTTCAACTCAAAATTCAAGTATTTTATTCTTGCTTTGATTTTTATTTATCAATTCTTCTTGAAACAATTCTTGGTTAATCGTTTTTAGTTGAAAATTTAAGTATCTGGTTAAGAATAATTGTATTTTGTTGCAAGTTCAATAGTTTGTTTGCAATCTTTTCTTTACCTTGACTGAAAAATTGACTTAATTTTGACTTCAAATTCATCTATCCAGTTGAAGGTTCATCATTTTAGTTAAAAATTCAATACTTTGGTTGGTAGCGTGTTTTTGGTGAAGTTCAATTTTTTAACGTATTTTCTGGTAAAAAATTATTCTTTCCGGTTGAAAATCCAAATATTTGCTGAAGGATTCATCTATCCTATTGAAAATACAATATTTTTTATTCAAAAGTAATGAATTTTTGAAAGTGTAAATTGAGTTTTATAGTTATACTACCCATATCAATTTTACCTAAATATGCACTAAATTTTAGATATAAGAAGATGAGGTAAAAAAATTTGAATTATTATTTAAACTCATGGAAAAGTCTGAAAATTCCTGTCTTGACAAAATCAATAACTCGAGTGTTTCAGATATTTCCTAATTCAGAAGTGGAAAGCAACTGATTGCTTGATGCAAATAAATATGTAATTGATGCCATCTTTGCTGAAACTGAAGGTTAAGAACATAATTATTGCAGGTTTTTAGTATCTTATTCAACAGAAGAATAAAAATAAACTTCGCACATTTTTGAAAAAGTTTCATACTTTCCTTGTTTCTTACGAAACGAATACTTGAATTACAGAAAAGAGATAAATATTTAATCAAAATTTTTGTTAGAAAAACAAATTTCAACAAAAAAGTTAAATTTTCAACAAAAAGAAATGAATTTTCAACAAAAGAATTCAACATTTAACCAATATATCCATGACTTGCTTCACTATTTTCAACAGAAGTAGTAGAATAAAAATAAAAATATTAATAAATAATAATAATGAAATAAAAATGATAAAGAATAAGAAAGATTAATTTTCTACAAGAAAAGCTTAGTTTTAACAAAATACCGGAATTTTCAACCAAATACTTGAAAACGAAGAGATAGATATTCGATCAAATGTGCGTCATTGAAATAATTTTTATAAAATAGCAATCGTTACAGTTTCAGAATTTAATTTTTACTTAGTTACTTTTATATTTTGGGATTACCAGCAGCATCAATCGTGCGCTACACGCGGTTGTACTTTTTCAATTTGAGAAAAAAATAATTTTTAATAAAGATTAAAAAATTTTATTTTTGTCAAATTTTCCAGCACTTAAATTCGAGCTAAAATTATACTTTAGGCTTTTTACATTCCATGAAAACAAGGTTAAATACAGGGAAGTAAGTACCATCAGTCTGTTATTAAGCTTAGATAAATGCGGAAAAATTTCAGGAATCTTGAGAAACTTTTATTATTATCTTGAAACTTTCAAAATCATCACACATTTTTTGTCAAATTTAAAATTAACTCCTTTGTACCACGTAGATCTGATATTATCAAAAAATAATCTTATTGAGAATTTCACAACGTGGCTAGAGCCTGCGATTTTTAAGCGTCGGTATTTTCAAGGAGCCCAAAAATCAGAAACCTTATCCACACTGTAAAATTCTTGAAAAAATTATTTTTTGTCAATGTCATATCTGCGTGGTACAATAGGATTGATCTTCACCGTTAAGGTTTGTAGTCCAAAAATTAAAGAGAGTGTTTCCGAGAAGCCCAAAAATTCAGACACTCTATTATTACTTTGAAATTTTCAAAAAGATTATTTTTGACAAAATCATGTCTGCGTGGGAGGCAGGGGTTGATTTTCAACGTCAAGGGCTGATTAGGTTTGGTTGGAGATTGATTGAAAAATCGGAGAGTATTTTCGAGGAGCTCAAAAGTCAGAGACTCTATCAATACTTTTGAATTCTCAAAAAGATTAGTTTTTGACAAAGTCCTATCAGCCTGAGTACAAATTTTTTTAAATATTCACTAAAGTTTCTGCATTTGTGCGAATTCGTTGGCATCGTGCTGCTTGTTTGCAATTGACACGTGTAGAGAGATTGTACGTCTCGAATGAATAATATTTGCAAGGACAGTAAACAGATTTTTTCCATAAAGAAAAAACGTCGTTTCGCCGCCTAAATGTCTTAATACTATTTGTCAATATCACTTGGAGGCTAGTATATATTCAAGTACCACTAGTTCAAGACCTTATCAGTCTTAGTTCAAGCCATATTCCACAAATTAGTTCCTGTCTTCATAAATATGAACATTTTTACCCTCATTGTTCTGCTCTTCATGTCCATAATGTGTCTCAATTCTGTTCGTAAGTAAAATATAATATAAACTAAATCAACCATACATCTAAACATTCTACACCCATATACCGACTGTATCCACGTAAAGGTTGATTGTGGAGTTTCTTAAACGACTTTGGCAAAAATTTCAGTTCACGCTACGTAATAAAGATTTCTTAATGCTTATTGCAGCTTTCACTAAAAATTTTCTCAACATATGTTATAAATATCAATATTCACGTGTACTCCTACTTTTAAAATTCTAAATAGATAATCAGAACTAATAAGGTTTACGCCGACATATATTCGAAAAATTTATTTTCGCAATCTATTTCCTTCCGTCTCTGCATCTAAAACTTTCTTTCCATTATATTACAATATTGCATATTGCGCTACTGCACACACGTCCGGCAGAACTGTTATCAAAATTTACCAGTAAATTACCATACATTCTTGAACTTTCACAAATTTAATTAATTCTCATAAACTCATAGAAATTTGAGAATTTATGAAATTTGAGGCATTTCTTAGGACTTTGTGACAATTTACGAAATTTGTAGACATTATTAGCAATTTATAGTAATCATGGGCATTTATGGTAATTCACGGAAGTTTATGGAAGTTTACCGTTATATACCGGTAACTTTTGATAAAAGTTCCGTTATACGCGTGCGTAATATTTCAGGCAATAATATCAAAAAAGCCGTAACCGGATGAGCATGACTGAGCTGCCTCCGCTCGTCTTTAGTTCGAATTTCAGTCAACTTAAATCTCTCAAAATTGGCCAACCCGATTTTTAGGGCTTAAGTATATGACAACTACAAAAAGAATAAGATCAAAGGATAACTTTATGGTTGAAAACAATTTTTGGCCTCTTGTATGTATCTAATTCCTTATTTATGCCCCAAATTATAGGCTGGGATAGACAATTCGGGAAAATTACCAAAATGATTAATTTTATTTTTGATATTTGAAAGTTGAAAAACGCCAAAAATCTTCTTTTTTACCCCCTGAATTAGAGGCCGGGTGGGAACGTTGGGGCTCAACCTTAGAAACCACCCTCAATATATGCACACGTTTTGCAATTTTCAAATAACGGAGATTAAACTTCTTATTTTCAACACCTTACTCATATATTCCGTGCTCATACGGGTCGTCCTCCGACAAAGTGTAAATAAATTTCCCCTCGTTTCCAAAAATTAAGTAATCTTAATATTTTGACAATAGGAATGCTTCTTTTATTGATACTTTATCAAGGCGTTACTAGCATTACTAGCAATGAATTTCTAAAGTATCAATACAGAAAGCATTCCTATTGGTTAATTACTGAGGTTACTCGATTTTTGGAAACCAGGCGGCTTACAAGTATAAAATTTACACTTTGATGGAGAATAAAGCATACAGTAAGGGTGGTTTTTGATGATTTTTTTCATAATGCGGGACATTATGAAAGAAGATTCTTGTCGTTTCCTGTTTCACAAATATCCAAAATCTAAATATTATTTCATATAAGTATAGTAAAATGAAATGGTGAATTATTGGGCGGGGGAAGTGAGCCATTTTAGCGATCACCCATATTCTAATTTTGCCATTTTGACGCAATATGACTTGTAAATATATTACGTTGATGGATCTAATGTAGTATAATGTACAAAATCTCACAATCATTTCTTTCTATTGTTTTCATAAAGAGCACATCTTTACACAACCCAATTCTTTTATTGAATATTTCATTTTTCATGTTCCGCATTGCTGTAACGTTTCACTCAATTCAAATAAGGAAAAACCTTATAAGCAAGGTTCTTCCTCCTTTCAATCTTTGCGATAAGGTTCTCAGAGCTAAAAAGTGAAGATAATAGTCTACATCGCTCATCATTTTATATTTATTTTAATTAGGATAACAGAACCCCGATTCTGTAACCCCCGACTTTTTTATTCCTAGAACTGCTTCTTCATGCAGTTTCTCAGAGGGCAGGGTGAGAGACGGTTGCGACCTTGCACAAAACACACCAGCGCCCTAATGGATAGGCGCTGTGTGTGGGTACTCACATGCAATAAAAATCATATATGTAGTGTATACATAAGTTTTAATACGAGAATTAGGTTTACCTGCCTTTTCTGATAATGCACGTGTAAGCGGATTCGAAAGAGATTATTTTTGTGAAGAATTAACTCAACTAGCTTAAAAAAAGCTTTTTGAATTAGTTCTAACACAAACGTATCTTTAAGTTATTATAATTATGATGAATCGCTCACGTTCAAAGATTTAAGGTTTAAAATTTGAAATTTTGTTGTTTTTTAATTAAAGTAGAGCACTTTTTCTTGAAAAAAGGAACTTTTAAAAGCACATTTTGAAAATATAATTATTTTTTGCAACACATGCATGAAAATGACCACATTTCGTGTCCATAGAGCGTACGGAAAATTCCAGATTCCTCTACTGTGAGAGTAGCGTGCGGGAATGTAACATTCCCGCACTGAATCATTTACGAGCGCTTGTCTTTAGTTCGGGAATTAATATTCACACGGCATGTGAAACAATTACGGGGCGTTGCCCGGGCAACTTAACTGACCACATTTGTTTTCATGACGCTCATAAAAGGCTGTCAAACATCCGACCAGTCGATATGAATACAGGTGCCAAACAAGTGAAATAACCTCTGTAACAGAAAACGTGCTCCTTGCATATTTTGACGCACGTTACTCATTGTTTTTTTTTAAGTTTAATGTAATAATATTGTGCCTCAACATTTGGTGGGTGTTTTTCAGTCAGGGTGCTTCCCCCCCCCCCCCCAGCAGGAGATC
Organism: Andricus quercusramuli; assembly: GCA_932178445.1. Classification (NCBI taxonomy): domain Eukaryota; kingdom Metazoa; phylum Arthropoda; class Insecta; order Hymenoptera; family Cynipidae; genus Andricus; species Andricus quercusramuli. The sequence goes on from CAKNXH010052787.1 coordinate 10,420, forward strand.
CTCCCCCTGCACGCCCACCAGGGCTGCGCCGTGTACCCCCCCCCCCCCTGTGAAATGTATGAAAATTTTTGAAATTGGTGGAAATATATAAAATTTATGGCAATTTTCTAAACTGAGAATTTGTGCGGTAATTTACCAGTAATTTTTGATAAATTTGATAACCGTTTTTCTGAACCTATGCAATGTACTAAAAAAATTTGTGCATGCCCTTTCTGTAGCTACTTCAGGTTTTTTGGCCTTCCAACTATTCAATTTTCAGCAGGGCTCTTGTGAAAAATACAGTGCATGTCCAAAATTTCTTGTATACATTTTTTACATTCTCATCTAGAGAAGGTATTAGATTTGTGTAAAATTTGACCCCCCGGTTTTTGTCAAATGTCCACGTTTTGAGACCCCCTGAACCCAAAAAACAGGTTTTTACGAATGTGTGTGTCTTACGAATGTGTCTGTCTGTATGCATGTATGTATGTATGTAGGTATGTCTGTCTGTGAACACGATAACTTTCGAAATAATTGACCTATTGGATTGGCCTTTGGTACACTTTTTGAGTCTCCTAAAATGAATGTCAGTTTTGTTATCCAGACATTTTGGATGAAAATTCATAGAGTGAGAGCATTTTGAAAAATCTACGAGACCTTTTTTTTCAAAATTTGAAAACTATATGTGTGGCTGTTCATAGTACTCAAAAATTCAAACAGTTTATTATCATGACATTTTTTGGTAAAATAAAAATTATCAGAGTTACAGCATTTTCAAACTCCAAAAGAAGAAACGAAAATTAACATTTTCAGCGAAACAACAACAAAATTTGTGCGTGAAACAAAAAAGAGTTATTAGCTCCTCGTCTAGAGGTAGGCCGGGAATTGGCAGATCGGAACATGGGAACTCCTATCTGAAACAAAGCTGGTGAAGGCTAGGGACCTTTTTAGCATAAAACGTCAACCACTTGCGACTTTCTCGATTTCTATTCCTTGGGGGGGGGGGCCGGCCGCCGCAATCTTAAGTTGAGAGAACTACGAGAAACTATGCACGTAAGAAAACTAGATATTCTATATGTATCAGAGGCAAAGAAAAAGGGTTGGGGAAAATCTTTCTGATTGTAAGATTTATTAGAAAGATACGAGAATATACGCTGAAGTGAAGGAATTTCCTTCTTCATTTCAAATCAAATACAAACTTAGACATTTTTATCAGAAGAACATAGAACATAACATATGGTCGCTCCCAAGCGCGACAACCAAATCGGGCGCCGTAAGCGCGCTCAAACTTTTGAGTTTCTATTATACGATGAACAAAAACGAGCGTGGAGCGCGAGGTTGACATGATGTTTAAAGTAAATATCGAGCGCGAAGCGCGAGTGTCTTGATGAGAATGTGCTTCTTGAGGTCGATAGAACCTTAAGTAAATTATTTCTTCTTTTTGTATGAAACGTACATAATTAAACAAAAAGCAGGTCATAACGATGAAGCTTACTAAAAGAGTATTAGCGCGCGAAGCGCGCAATATCGAGCACACGAAGTGCGAAAGCCCAGAGGAACCGAGATTAAAGCGTTAGGCAAATGTGTCCGAGCGCGAAGCGCGAGATTCAACAGGCGCGCGCCCTAGACGCGCTCAAACTTGCGTGCGAAGCCAGCCGCGCGCAAAGCGCGCGATGAGAATTTGCCCGCGATGCGGGCAGATTTTTTTGTGTAGATTTAAAAGCCAGTCAATAATAATCAATGAAAGAATGCTTAAGCCATCGAGGCATGTCTTTAAAGCCATAATACCCAATTGCTAGGGGCGCACAGTGGAACAAAATTCAATAAAAGTGCGAAAAAATCTATGCATCGTCGCAGCTGTGTGACCCTTGGAAAAAGTTGGGTTTTTGAAGTCGCTGATTCTGAATTTCATTTCAAAAGTCACAAATGTAAGTGATGGATCCAATATAATAGCAATAATTGTTAAACTTGCACACATTTGTCTGAAACCTGGTATGAGGGGGTTCTGCGGAAACCGATTTCGAACTTGAAATCAAATGATACAAGTTCAAAATAGTAGATTCAATATGGCATTCAAAGTTGTTAAATTTTCACATATCTGGCTGATGCTTGGTATGAGAGTGTTTTTGGGGTTACTGGTTTTGAATTTAATGTCAATTGTTTGAAATAGCAGATACAAATGTTCCTCAATACTTTGATTTTTCAATATACCTGTGATTAGTCTACAAAATTCCTGAAAATGTAGTTCGAAATTTCTTCATGAGTCTTTTTCTGTTGACTTTTCACGCATTTTAAATTTTGAAGGAAGTGTTTCAGGAAAGAATTGTTCTACATTACCTTTTGTTTCAATTTGTAAACTAAGTGTCTGTTCTAAATAATTCTCATGACATTTTATTCATAGATCCTCGTCTGAGTGTTTTATATTTCCATTACAAATTTCAAAATCTTACCATTTCTTTCGCGAAAATGATCTTTTTTATTTTTTGCTGTTTTTGTATTAGTTTATAATAAACCGCGGAATGGCGCAAATTTTCATTGAACTATCCTGAGCGAGAAAACATCGCATTGCTGTTTTTAATATCAAGAAGAATTTCAGGGAATGGAAAATCAGCAGAAAGTGCTTTATGGATTTTTTTATAAGTCAAACGTGACAAAAATATAATTACAAATAATTGTCAGCACTTTTTTTACCCTTTTTAACTGATCAATTTATATTGAAGGCGCGTAAAAAAAATCTTATATTTTCAGCCGTTATCAGCTAATAGTATATGAACTTTTCATAAAATCTAACTTCCAAATAACGTTTCAAGTTTGATGCTTGCACATTCGTCAATACACAATAAGAAGTATGAATTACATACTACTCTAAAAATACATAATGCTAGGTGTCTAGGTTCTTGAAATATACTTACTTCATTGAAATTTGGATGCATGGTTTTGTCTCAACTTATTAATTAACTAATTATCTTAACTCATTATTTAACTGACTTTATGATTGAATTTAGACTATCTTTATTTTGGACCAATAGCAAATTTTTAGGGTTTGTTGGAAAAATTCTTCAATAAAAATCCCTATATTATTTCTTGCAGATGGAGGTGATGAAATGGACCCGAGGGATGCAAGGAGGAGCAGCATTCGGGCAAGTCGGGAACGTAGGTGGGGTATACATGATCGTATGAGACGTCGTCTTCATCAGAGGCCGGATGATATACAGACGCAAAATCTGGAGCATGGTTGTAATCATAATTATGAACGTTGATATAATATCATTTTTGAACTAGAAAATAATTGTTGGGATTCAGAAAAAAAGTCGAAATTTCATTTCATACACGCCAATGAATTGTTCTTACTAGAAGGCATTGGCCCCTGCAGATCTTTGAAACAAGTTTTATCTTTAACTCAGAAAAGTACCTAATCTCATGGGAAATTAAGTTGCGCATCTTTTGTCTTCGGACACAAATTTTGTATCTTTCTCTCTTTTTGAAGTAAGCCTGACAAACCCTTTTTCAAAAAACAACTTTCTGTGAATTTCAGAAATATACAAAAATTTTAGAAATTCATGAAAATTTATCGAATTTGTGGGAATTTATAATAAATTACGAAAAATAGTGAGAATTTATGGGTAGCTTCTGATAACAGTTTTTTTGGACGGATACGCAATTACTCGCAGTCTATAACTAATGTGATTTTTATGAGCACTGTTAACTGCAAAACAAAATACCGGGAAAGTCGACAAATACTTTTCGAATCTTTATCCGCGTGCATCGCTGATTCTAATACATTATCTAAACTTTCATTCAATACCATCATGTTATTAGCCTATTACGCCCCAGAAAATTGAGCGTTCACATAGCCCTTCACCAAACAGCATCAGTTACTGACAGTTCAATAAACCGAAACGCCGCCGCCCTGGCGGTTCATTAGTTCCATAAATGGCCACTAACTGTAGACATAAATATACAAAAATCTACCTCGCACCAAACACCAGGATATAAATCGTATGTTTTTATCTAATACAATGGAATCCTACAACACTTTAAGCATCCGCTATGACGTTGCAAAGTGTTATCATTCCAAATCGTTAAAATTCAATTCTTCTCTATTTCAACAAAATTGCAATTCAAAATTCTACAATTTTAAACAGTTACAATCAGCAATTCAGGAATATATAATACTTAGAATCAACATTATTCAACTTTCACAAATTGTATTTTAAAGATATGTGCTTTGGAACCATTTTTTTTAATAGTTGAATTTTTAGATATAGAATAAAAAATTCTTCAATCTCAACGATAACAAGGCAAGAGGAAGATGCAGGAAAGTATTGGACTTAGAGAGTGTCCTTGAAAGACCCCCCTCTTATATGTGACATAGGTTGTAGTCACTTGTCTTTTGTCAGATGTTATGACAAATCTTGCCCGCCACAAGAGCATAAGCTTCTTCATGCATCTCACTATTTTTAGATGCACCTCCATGCACTTAATAAGTAGCTCATGGTTCGTGTTATTGAATGCCTCAAGGTAGTCAATCCAAGCCATGGATAGATTGCCTCGATACCTGATCGAGTCCTGGGTTAACCTGCCGTTAACAGGTTGTCCCTGCAACCTGCCAGCCCTATCTTGCATCCACGTTGTTCAACTATTACACTTCATACCGGCTCGATAGATGTTAATATCCTTTCTTTGAGGTTGCCAGTGAATAGCTTGTAGCTGGTGTTCGAACGAGCTATTGGTCTGTAGTTCTTCGGACTTGACAAATCTTCGATCTTAGGGATCAATACCGTGTGTCCTTCCACTAGCCACTGCGGGACGTGTTGTTTTCCGTTTAAGAAAGTAGTAATTATACGAGCTAGATGTTGGTGCGTAGAAGTAAGCTTCTTTCACCAAAATATCTGGCCCTAGCCCTGGCGCTGGAAAGTTCATAGTTCTAGCGATAACTTTCTTCACTTTTTCAGCAGTAATTAGTGGACACTCTTCCTCTGGACCTTGTAACCTTCGTTTTTGGCAGAAGTTACGAAAGAGTGATATATCAGAAGCGTCTTCATTCAGCTGATAAGTATATCCATATATTTGCTCCCAGAAGGCTCGAATCTCTTCTCGACTAGGTGGATTTTTAACGGCACGTGAAGCTTCATTGAACAGACGGGAAGGATGAGTAGAGAAGGTGGATTTTTTCTAAATCCACTTAACCGGCCGTTCAAGGCGCTGTTTGGCTCTTGAAAGAAATCTTATTTTTTGTGTCTAGTGCTGCTTGATGGTTAACAATTTACACTTGTTCAACGTCTGATTCGCTTCCCTCAAGTTGCAGGGAAGTGCCCTAAGTTTTGGAGTGAATCCTTCATTTGAAGTTATGTAGCTAATCAGGCACTGAACATTTGATGCATACCGTCTTGCCGTTTCAATTTTGAACTGAAGCTGTGCAATACGCTCGCGAGTCTCACTCAGACGTACTTAAGTATCGTTACTTCTATTGTCGCTAAGCTGGGAGACCGCCTTCTCATGAACAACACAGTTCAGATTCCAGAGATTAACATCTTCGGGGAGAAAATTGGGGAAAGCAGTTTTATAAGCATATTCCGGGTGCATAGGGACCCAACGGTCATGTGACCTCTTCATGAATCCTCTTCGCGCCGGTGAGCTTCCTTGCCGACGGGTAAGGATGTCCCTCCTGAGTTGGTCCGACCATTCAAATCGATGTTCTCGCGTTTGTCCAGGACCATTGCCTGGTCGTCGCCTCGGTTCGTTCCTATTGCCACTCCCAACTAATCCATGGCCTTCATCCGAGAGAGGCCCATTGTGAGTGGCACTGCGCGATACTGGTTTCGTAACCGCATAATTCGTTGCATTGGGTAGTTAGCCCAAAGCAACGTGGCTGACTGCAAGAGCTGGAGCTCTCGTGCGATGGGTTCGTTATTATTATTATTATTAAAATCAATAATTCTTCTATGATTTCTAAGCTTACATTTGAAACAGCCAAGCAGATATTGATGTTACAAATTTCAATGAATTAGAAGTCGAACCTTCTGTAAACTGGAATCATAGATAAGAATGTTGGAACTGTTATCAAATTTCATGGATAACGAATAATACGAAGATATATGTTTGTCGCTTCACTATCATTATTAATAATTATGAAGAATACAGACTGTCATTAATAAGCTTTGATATGGCAACTTATAATAAATGCAGTTATGACATATCTCGAAATTGAAACGTTTTTTCCTGGGGTTGCTTGGACCTCTTCGAAATCATGACATCGCCAGATAGCCGTTCAATGTTGTAGCAATGTCCATCACTGCCCGTTACCGCGTTTCTAGAATTTCCGCATTCCGTATTCAGCCGTCTATGACTTACGCCTGCAGTTAACGGTCAGTTACGGCTCTCTCTCAAATCACAAATTGTTATTCATTGCAGTTAACGGTGTTTTCCAAAAATGATGCAATAAATATTTTCAAATCTTTGAACAATGCAACACATTATATAAATAATCGCGTGTCACTTTGTTTCACGATTTCAACGATAGTAAAAAAAAACATTTTTCGATTTTTCGCAGTAAACGGTGTTTTCTCAAATTGCGGTAGAATAATTTCCAAAGTTTCTAGAAATTTATAGGAATTGATGGAAAATTATGAAATTTGTGAAAATTTATTAAAATTTATTGACATTGACAGAAACTCTTGGGAATTTAATATAATTCATCGGTGACTTTTCAATACGTTACACACTAAAAACTAGGATTCGATTTAGAACTTAATTCGGTATTAAAACAGTTCACGCAACAAAGCAGTTGCACTTCAGTTTGATCCTCCAATCTAATAAAATAAGGTCGATTTGTGGATTGAAATAGGCTCGAAATGAGAATCATCTGTCAAAAACTAAATCTGATCAAACAAATTCTTATCTGTCAAGTTTAGAAACCAACGTAACCCCGGAATTACACGTCCATTTCGTGCGCGCTCCGACTGTTAGATCTTTTTCAATCTTAAATTCACTCAATACTGAAGTTTCCTGTCCATGTTAACTTGATGCTACGCCGGTTTCTAAGATCATACTAAGGACTCATTTTGAAAAAGAAATTTTGATTTAGGGTTATGTCCCAAATATAATCAGGGTACGTTCAAAAATGGTATAGCCCTCAAATCAACTGGTTTGTATTACTTTTAAATCCAATACAAAAAATCAAGAGAACGTTTTTTCAGTCGCAAAATAGGAATTCGCGGCCCAAAATTCAAAAAGCTGACATCAATACTTTGAAAATGTTATTATTGTGTTATCTTTCTGTAAAAGTCAATACGAGAGGTTTTTTTTTTTTGAAAAGTACCCAATTTTATAAAATCTTCAAAATTTTAGTAATTTTCTTGAATATTTTAATTTTGTCCGCACCCGGATTGGTCTAACCTAAAACGTCACGATCCCTGGTCTAGTCATCTATTTTTTATTTTTTGTAAGATTGAAGTTTGGAACAATTGAAACAATGCACCCTCTGAATCAATTTAGTTCACTATCTCGGATACTTTATCAATCTGAAGTTAGCAAACTAAACAAGACAGAATCTGGTACGAAAATAGACTATTTGTGAGATCATATTAGAACGCCCAAAAAAGGATTTCAGATAAAAATGAATGCCTAGTTTTTACTGTGTACGCTAGACGAATATGCATTGAAAATATATGAAATTCATGGATATTTTTTAAAATTTAGATCCTAATGGTAATTCATTGGCACCGTTTGACAATTTCGATAACCGTTCTGCTGGACGTATGAATTTGACTCGAAATTTGTGTGCATGCCTTTCAATATGTACTTCAAGTTTGTTAACCTTCCAGCTATTCAATTTCCAGTAGGGCTGTCGTGAGGTGCCTATCCGGAATTTCTCATAGACGTTCCATCTGCGTAGATTTAACAGCCACTGAACAACAATCTGTAAAAAAATACAGCACCCAATAAGGCTTATCTTCATAAAGTGGCCGCATACTGGTCCAAAATTCAATAATAGTGGCAAAACTTCGATTTCTAGTCGCAGCAGCATTACACTTTGTATAAGGGCGGCGGGAGGGGGGGGTCGAAGTCGCTGTTTTTGCATTTGATATCAAAAGTCACAAAATCAAATGGCGAATCCAGTATAACGGCGAAAATTGTTAAATTTGCATACGTTTGTCTGAATTCTGCATGAAGAAAAATCATCCGAATTATTTACAGCACGATTGGTACACGTTTCGACGACATGACTTTTCAGTAGATTTTACAAGAACTTTAGTGGAATCTACAGATACCGGAACTTAGGTGAAATCTACATAAAATCAGTAGATGTCACTTAACTTTTTTTTTAATTTTCTACAAAGTCATGTTGTCCACATGTTTGCCTATCGTGTTGTACGTTTTATAGATCCTTTTTCTGCGTGTGGTATAATATAGTTTTGGGGTTGCCGATTTCAAATTATTGGGGTTCGTTCTGAAAATTCTTTAATAAAAAACCCTATATTATATCTTACAGAGGGAGCTATTGAGATTCCACGACGACCACCTTCAATAAGAACAACGACCCAGAATCCGCAGTGTGCTTCAATACCAGGCTTTCAGCGTTAGTTTATTATAATTTTTTAAGCTAACCAAAAATTGTTGGGCTTTAGAAACAAAATCAAATTTTATTTCCTAACCAATACAAATTTTTTCTCACTGAACGCCGTTGACACATAGACTTCTTCAAAACAAGTTTCGAATTCAAAATTAAAAAATACATATTTTTCTAGGAAAATTAATTGCACATATATTCTTATTCCCCGGCAAAAATGCTTTCGCTTTAACCGTCCAATATTTCAGTAAAGTCCGTAACGCTCTGTTACGGCTCTCTCTAAAATCACAAATCGACAATCTTTACAGAAAAACTGATAACTTTGTCTTTCGCAAGGATTAGGCATTGATTATTCTTAAAGTTATTAACAATGCAATAAATTACTTGAATAATAAGGTGTATCTTTTTTCACGATTTCAACAATATAATACACTCATTTTCGATTTTTGAAGTTAATGGTATTTTTCCTAATCAGGGCAGAATAATTTCTAAGATTAATAGAAACTTGTGATAATTGATTAAATTCATGAGAATTTATTACAATGTGTGGAACTGGTAGAAATATATAAAATTAATGGAAATTTTTCAAATTGAGATCCTTATGGTAACTTACCGGCAACTTTTGACAATTGTGATAAACGTTCTTCTGTATGATTTCTATTAGAGCTGTTGTAAAACATATAGTGCGTGTCCGAAATTCCTCGTAGGCCTTTTCTCTCCGTAGATTTGAAAGCCACCCATAACAATCTGTAAAATAATACTGCATCCATTAAGGCGTATATTTATAAAGTGGCCGCGTAGTGGACCAAAATTCAATGAAAGTCGTAAAAATTCGATTTCCTATCGCAGCAGCATAACACTTTGTACAAGGGCAGGAGGGAGGGAGGGGGGGGGGTGGAGTCACTGTTTTTAAATTTTATATCAAAAGTTACAAAATCAAATGATGGATCCAACATAACGGCAAAAATGGTTGAATTTGCATACGTTTGTCTGAATTCTGCATGAAGAATAATCATCAGAATTATCTACAGCATGATTAGTACAAACTTCGACGACATGACTTTCCCGAGAATTTTACAAGAACTTCTTTGGAATTTCCAGATACTGGAAGTTAGGTGAAATCTAGAGAAAATCAGTAGAGTTTTGGGGTCGCCGATTTCAAATTTTTGGGGTTCGTTGAAAAAATTCTTTAATAAAAATCCCTATATTATATCTTACAGAGGGAGTTTCTAGAGGTCCATTATGCATATATCGAATCAGAAAAGATGCCTCGGATTTGATAGAGCTTTTATCAGCAGCAACGCAAAGTGAGTTTATTATACTATTTTTCACTAATAAAAAATTGTTGGGATTCAGAAAAAAAATTCAAATTTCATTTCTTAACCGCCAATGAATTGTTCTCGCTGAAAGCCTTTGACACCTGGAGTCCTTTGCAATAAGTTTCGAATTCGAAATTGTAAAGTGCATATTCTTATAGGAAAATGAATTGCACATATATTATTTCTTTTCCTGTAAAAAATGCTGTAGCATTCCCTTTCCAATATTTTAGTGAAGTTTGTAACGGTCAGTTACTGCTCTCTTCCTCAAATCAAAAATCGACAACTCTGCAGTTAACGGAATTTTCCAAAAATTATGCCATCATCATTTTTATAGGTAATAATAATACAATAAATCATTTAAATAATAGTATCTTTCATCACGATTTCAACAATGTAAAAAACTCATTTTCGAATTTTTGCATTTATGGTATTTTTCCTAATCAGGGCAGAATAATTCCTGAAATTTATGAAAATTTCTGACAATTTATGAAATTTATAGAATTTGTGGAAATTTATGAAAATATGTGAAATTGGTGGAAATATATTAAATTAATGCACATTTTTGAATTGAGATCCTTATGGTAATTGACCGACAACTTTTGACAATTTCAAAACTTGAAAGCTTAAAGCTTCTCCTTCTCCGGTCTTACGGTTCAATAAATAGAACATAAGAAACGATTATAGTTGTTGAAAAATCGTTATGATTTTCTACGTTTCCAAAGAGCTGGTTTAGATAATTATAACTTTTGACATTTTGAATAACAGTTCTGTTGGACGTATGAATTATGCTCGTAATTTTTGTGCATGCCTTTCAATGGGTACTTGAGGTTTGTTTGCCTTTTAGCTACTTAATTTCCAGTCAGGCTGTTGTGAAACATACATTGCGTGGCCGAAATTTTTTGTAGGCCTTTTCTCCAGCAAAAGTACCAACAAAGTACCAACAAAAGTGCCAAAAATCCACAGAAAAAAAACTGGGGTTTCTATTAGAACCAATTTTTGGATTCGAAGGAAATGCAGCAAATGGGAACCTCTTTTGCTGAAAAGAAACCCAAAATGATAAATGGTTTTCAAATGAAGCCAAAGTATGGATTGTATCGGTTCCAATAGAGCCCTTTTTCACTTCTACCTAGACTCACAAGGAAGATTTTCCAAATTGATGATGCACATTTTACTTTGTAATTCAGATTACATAATATTGTACTATTGTAATATGTCATGTCATGTCATGTCATGTCATGTCATGTCATGTCATGTCAT
>CAKNXH010052787.1:21556-40681 GCA_932178445.1 Andricus quercusramuli
ATGTCATGTCATGTCATGTCATGTCATGTCATGTCATGTCATGTCATGTCATGTCATGTTATGTCATGTTATGTTATGTTGAAAATCTGACGTGTTTAAATGCGCATGTACCAAAAAAACGCGCTGCTTTCCAAAATTATATAATTAACACCTGCTATATTACGTTAATATTAAATTTTTGTAGGATGTTAGGTATTTCTGTCATTCAATTTAATTTATTTTCAAAAAGAATACAGCAGTATAAAAATGTGTACAAGGGGGGTTTTTGGAGTCGCCGATTTCAAACTTTTTAGATTTGTCGAAAAAATTCTTTAATAAAAATCCCTATGTTATATCTTACAGATTCTGAGCACTATGAGATGGAAGACGGCGGCGATGAATATATCGTGAAGGTTATCCATCGTGGTAATATGAGACAGCGCCATATCGAAGACGATGCTTCAGGCTCTGGAATTGGTGCTTCAAGTTATGGCGGTCCACGTTAGTATATAATAATGTTTTAACTAACAAAAAGTTGTTCAAAGTGAATCCAAAAAGCCATTTTTGGAAGATCTAATTTCTGTAAATTTTATAAATACATGAAAATTTTATAAATTTATGAAAATTCATGAAATTTATGGAAATTAATTGGAATTTGTGAAATTTGTAAAATCGATCAAAGTTTATGATAATGTACAGAAACTTATGTGAATTTATGGGTATTGATGGACATTCGTTTAATGTTTGGTTGAAAATTAATTTTTTAACTGAAAATTTAACTATTCAATTTTTGTTGAAAAATTTACCTTTTCCAGTCAAGAATTCAACTATTCGTTTGAAATTCCTGTTTTTAGTTGAAAATTCGCCTTTCTTGGTAGAAATTGAATCTTCTAAGTCAAAAATTTATGCATTTTGGTCTAAAATGCAATTGTTAGTTAAAATGTGAACTATCACATGCTTCGTTGAGAATTCAAGTTTTTTGGTTGAAAAGCGGATTATTTGACGTAAATTTAAACTACTTTGTATGAAAGTTAATTCTTTTTTATCAAGGATTGATAATTACAGGCGAATATTGAACTATTTCCTGAAAATAAAACAATCTAACGATCAAATTTGGACAACAATTTTCAGGAACTCTATACATTACCTTGAGTATTGGACTGTATATAGTATTTTGAATTTTATTTCAATCTAATTTGAAATCATTCTTGAATTTAGAAAAATCATATTTCATGTTAAAAATTCAACTGTTTTGCCGATCATTCGTTTTTCTGGCTTCGAAATAAAATAATTTTGTTGAAAATTCGTGCAATTTGTACAAAATTCATCTTCCTTGGTAGAACATTAATGTTCTTGTTCGAAAATTCATCTTTTTTGTTTGAATTTAACAACTTTATTGAACATTTGTTGTTTTTTTTTGTTCCAAGTTATCTTTTTTCTTCTGAAGATTTGACTGTTTCATTTTAGGTTGAAATTTTATCCTTGCATTGCATAAGTTAAAAATTCAACTATTTGGTAGAAAGTTCATGTATTTTATTGAAAAGTCTTCTATTTGGGTAGAAAATTATTCTTGCTTGTTGAAAGTTCAGCTTTTTAGTTGAGAATTCAACTATCTTGTTGAAAATTCGTTTCTCTCAATTGGAAATTATCTTTTTTCTTTCACAAATCCATCTTTCCGATATTAAAAATCTACTATTTCCTAAAGAATTTGACTATTCAGCTCGGAAATTTTACTCCTTCGTTGAAAATTCATCTTTCATGGTAGAAAAGTCGTCTTTCTTGTTTGAAGATGAATTTTGCTGGTGAAAATTTAATTGTCTTCTAAAATGTTGGGCTTTTTGTCTTGAGTATTCAAATATCTGATTGAATTTTAATACTTTTTGTTTGAAAATTCGACCATTTGGCCCCGTCTTCACCACTGGTGATTAGCCTACAAAAATCTTAAAAATGTCGTTTCCTCCTAAAAGACAAGACTTTGCCTTGCTCTTTTTGATATCATAGGGATGCGGGGAAATGCACGATCAGCAGAAAGTAATTTTAAAGACGCATGAGCAAGAATCCTATATTTTCAACCATGTCAATCAACAATAAGAACTCAAATAACATAATACTCTAAAAATTGGAAAATTTGCTACCTTGGTTAATATTGACTGTCTGTATCACATTAAATCTATCTTCAGTTTAGATTAATAGCAAATTTTTAATGGTCGTAAAAAAATTCTTCAATAAAAACCCCTATATTATATTTTACAGGATCATATACACCACGAGTAGAGTCTCCAGCAGATCATCAGAGGCGATTCCAGGAGATGCATTCGTCGATGGGAGGACAAAGCCTATTTGGTCAAAATAATAATCCTGGATGTAAGCATATATTCATTTTTTGAACTAAGGAGCCAATTCCCGTGATTTAGAACAAAAATCCAAATTTTATTTTATAACCGCCTGAAGAATGATCTTGCCGAATAGCGATGCCCCGTGGAGACCTTAGAAATAACTTTCGAATTTCAACTTAAAAAGTAACTATTCTTATAGGAAATTTAATTTCACATTTTTTTGCTGGATAAAATGCTATAGCTTTTTCCGTTCTCAGAGTAAACCCGAAAGATCCGTTTTTGCAACAGTAACAACAACACAAGAATTTGTATAAATTTCAGAAATTCATTAATATGTACGAAATTTGTGGAAATTCGTCGGAATTTGTGGAATTTGTGGAAATCTATGATAATTTTTGGCGAAACCGGTGATGATTGGAAAATGGAGAAAAATGATGAAAAATATGCAATTTCATAATGACATGTAATTTTTAACAAATCCAATTAATCCAGCTTATTCAATTGGCCAATTTAATTAGTCATAGCTCTCTATGTGTACATAACTTTCCGACGCCGTCCATCCCCCTTCAGGTTACTTGTCCGGATCCGCGACTGACTGCTTGAAGCAGGAAGAATCTTCGCCTTCCTAGAGTCATAAGTCCTAACTGACTTTGTGATTACACTTGGGCTATCTTTATTTTGGACTAATATTAAACTTTTAGGGTTCCTCAAGAGTTCTTTAATAAAAGTCCCTATATTATATTTCGCAGATTATTTACCTCCGCCACCTAATATGCAGCATCAACAGCCACGTCGAGGAGCGAGGGCGAACCGCTTCTTGGGTCGCACGCATGAAGATTCTGATGGCTCTGAAGGTTAAACCTGCTTTTGAATTTCAGCAGGGCTTTTGTGAAAAATGCAGTTTGTGTCTAAAATTTTTGGTATGCGTTTTTCCTCTGTAGATTCAAAAGCCATTCAAGAAAAATAAAAAAAATAAAATACTGAATCCATTGTCACGTATCTTTGAAACCAGAACACCCAACTGGAGCACTCCTAAGCTAGAGGTTGGACCATGAACCGGACAAAATCTTTGCGTTCCTGAAGTCATGTGTTATTATTAACTAATTTTGAAAGTTTGTGAAGACCTTGAAAATTTGCAAGGAATTCAATCAAAATTATCTTGAAATTCGAATCTTTCCTACAAGCTTTCGAAAATCCTGTAAGATTGGGAAAATTGCCTTAGGATCTTCCAGATTCTTTTTTGAAAATTTTGCAAATCTTGTTGAATATTCTTCATTTTATTTTTCAACAAAAAAACCGACTTTTTCTAGAAATTTTGATTTTTTAAATTATTTTGAAACCATTCAAAATTCTTTGAGGCTTCTAAATTTTTATTCGAAATCTTGAAAAATCTACAATTTGTTTCAAATGTTTTGAAGTCTCCTCAAGTTTAAAGTATTTTGGATTCTTCACAATACTTCTAAATATATATCAAACATTCTAGAATTCTTAGAAATCAATAATTATTTAATTCTTATTCATCAATTAAAATTTGTTTTTTTAATCTTTTTGAATATCTTTGAATATAAAAAATCATTTTCAACTTTCCCAGAATTCTTGAAAACAAAAATAATTTGTTTAAACACTTAAAAGATCTTTAAGAAGTTTAAAACGTCAAAGATCGTTAAGAAGTTTCAAAATTTTATATCAAAATCTTCAATAAGTTTGGTATTATTTTGAAGATAGTCAATCTTGATAATTTCGATAAATTACCGTAAAGTTCTGTAAATTTTCGTATATGTCCTAAATTTCCACAAATTTGATAAATTTTCATGAATTTTCACAAATTTCATTAATTTCTATAAAAATATGGAATATTATAAAAATTTATAAGGTTCGAGCAAAATCTTCGGAATTCGTGAAAGTGGAAATTTATCAAATTTGTGAAAATGACTTAAAATTTACAGTAATTATGGGCATTTATGGTAATTTACGGAAATTCGTGGAAGTGTGTGGTTATATACAGGTAACTTTTGATAACAGTTATTCATGTACACATGCGCAATAGCTCAGAAAATAATTTCAAAAAGGCCGCAGCCAGGTAAGCATGGGTAGGCTACCCCAACTTCATAAAACAGTTGTTTATACAAGTTTTCAAACAAGTATGAAAAAATTAAAAAATTGAAATTTCTCAAAATTGACTCAACCAATTTGTATGGCTCAAATATATTTTGTATAGGGTATTAAGGCAACTAAAAAAACAATTCGTTCCTCCTACGAGAAGCTAAAAAATTAGTTTCATTTCGTAAACATTTTTTGGTACTGAAATCTTGATGGCAATACCGCCATTTTTTCGGTAATATACTCATATCTTACGTAACAGAATTTATTTCTTGGGATGGTTTTTGATGATTTTTTTGATAATTCGGGACATTGAGAAAGAAGATTTTTGGTGCTTTCTATTATATATATAGCTAAAATCTAAGTATTCTTGCATATAAGCATTCTTAAATGTGTTGATAAATTATTGGGACGGTTGGGGGAGGGGTGGGCGTATCTTGTAGCGATCATCCTAACTCTAATTTTTCAATTTTAAAGCAATTTAACTTGTAAATTTGCCATGTCGGCGGAGCTAATGTTGTAAACTTACAAATTTCACAGAAATGTCTTCTCATTGTTTCGATAAAGATTACAATTTTAGACAATCGCATTATTTTCTTGAATATTATTTGCTGTAACGTTTCGCTAAACTCAATTAATTACAAATCTGTAACAAAAATTATTTCCCACAAAATTGTTTTCAAGGAAATTTTCAAACACAATAATTGAATTCTCAAGCAAAGAAGATTAATTTTCAATGAAAAAGTTACATTTTTATTCAAGAGAGATGGAATTTCTACTAAAACAGATGCATTTTTAAATTGAAAAGACAATTATAAACAAAAATTTGGATGATTATCCGAAAAAGACCAAACCTTTTGAACTTTTTGAGCAAATGTTACATTATATCCAAGAAAGACGAAATTTCTACTAAAAATGAAGAATTTTTCAATTAGAAAGGCAAATTTCCAAAAAAATTGTTAAATTTTTATCCGAAAAGGATTTTAGTTTGACTCTTCAACATCATAAGTGGAGATTCAAATAAGAAGTACATTTTCTGAAAAGATATTTGAATTTGCAACCCTAGATGAGGAGTTTACAACACAAAGATTGAATTTTAAACCAAAACGAATGACTTTTTAACAAAATCGTTAAATTTTTAAACAAATGATACAATTTATGACCAAAAGGATAATGGACAGGAGGAAGAAACTGCAACAAAATAAACATAAATACATGCTAAATAAATTAATAACAAGAATATTATATTAAAGTTGCCACTAAACTTTATTTTTAAAATTCTCCAGTTGTTCCCAGACCACTTTTTTATTTTTCCGGACCATCAATATTCAAAGACCAGAATCTTAAACTTGCAACATTTTCAACCAAGGTCTCTCATAAACAGGATAAAACGACTTTGAATCGGAATTGCAAATTTTTTTAATTATTCTGCTTGACAGTAATTTCAAGTTATACAATTATACATATTCCTTGACTCCAAATACGAGACTAGAAAAGTTTCAAAAAAACGCTATGGTGTTACATTTTTAAGTCTATTGATATGATAAAAAGGTCATATTATAAAATTATGAACTTGACTTAGTCTGTAGCAATTTACGAGGGTTGACTCGACTAGCATTCATTTTTGAATAAAATGTCATTTTGACATTTGTAAAGGTTATGGTCAAGGTCAAGGTCACCAATCGATGCTACAATTCTTGCGTTGGACATTTTTTTCAAAAATTCATAGCAGTCGAGTCATCCTGCTGTACGTTGTTTGACCTTGCCATGACCTTCCAGGTCAAATTTCCGGTTGGTAAAGATTATCATAAAGATCTCATTTTAAAAAAATCAATTCGACCTTCAAATTACCGTGAAGGTCATGGTCAAAGTAAAGTGCAAGGTCACTATCCAATGGGGCGTCAAAAATGCTTCAATATTTGTGTTGGTTATATTTCCCAAAAATGGTTCCCTTCCAAGATATTTTACTTTTCCCATACTTTTAGAACACCCTGTTTACTTAATCCTAACTTGGGACGTTTTTGAGACGAAAATGGTCCGATCTGTGAGAAATTGACTGTCAGTGGTTTTTCAAGTCGTAGTTTTTAAATCCAAAATCTGAATTTTCAGGAACAAGAAATAATAAAGTGGCAGCTAGAATGTGGCATGAGCGCCCTAGTTTGAAATTCGAAAAGGGTATAAGGGCCAATATTTGGCACAACAAAAGGGTTCATGGCAATGAAGATATATATTTAAATATAAAATTATAATACTTTTTGGTGTGTTCATGAGCACCAAATTTTGGAAATCAAAAAGGGCATAAGTGATAACATTTGCCAAAGCAAAAGGGCATATGCGGCAAAGCTTAAAATTCCAAAATAATTGTAAATTTTTCTAATTTTCCACAGAAAATTGCAATTATATAGCATAAGTTTGTAGAAATTATTTGCCTTGAAGAAGGATGAGCTTGAGTTTTATCTGATGTCATTGACTAATAAAATTTTTTTTTCAATTCTAGTCATTTTGGGTTTCTATTCATAAAAATTGTAATGAATAATGAAAAAAGAGAGTTTACAAAGAATAAACAATGTTAATAATGGTAGATTCAGGTTTTGCAGCAGTTTTAGGGAAAATCTTGACACCGATGTAACTTGAAAACGGTTTATATTATAAAAAACTGCATCAGGCAAAAAATGTTATTCTTGCTTAGAGATGCTAAAAATAATCATACAATACGAATTTAGTTATAAATAATGAAATTGTTTTAAAAAATGTTAAATCAAAAACTGAACATGATTTCGGAAAAATCAGAAGACTTCTTTGTACCCACAATTCTCAAAAAACAAGAAAAAAACGAATTTCCAACGAAAGAGATGAATTTTCAACCTAAAAGATTAATGCCCAACAAATATATGAATTTTAAAATAAAAAAGACTCCTTTGGGACAGTACTTCAATCACGTGACGGCCGTCTGCAAAACCTCTCACTGTACGTAATTTATGGTTTCCGAAAATTATAAGATATGGGACTTAAAATGAACGAAACATTTTTGTACATTAAGATAAAACATGCTTTGCAGGTTCAAAATTTCATTTTCAAAATTCCCTGATTTTTCCCTGACCAATTTTCCATTTTCCCTGACCGCTAACATTCAAATACCAGTATTTTAATCTTGAAATATTTTTCACATAAGATCTTTTATGAACATAATAAAACAATATTTCAGACACAAATTTAATACTTTCAAATTTATTTATTCATTTTAAACAAAACATGACTTGTCTACCATAAAATGCGAATTTTCAGCAAAGAAATTTTCAAGAAAATAGTTGAATTTTCAAACCTTCATTTAAAAAAAAAAAAAAAAAAAATTCCAACAAAGTATTTCAACTTTACCCAAGCAGTTGAATTTACAATTAAAAAAGATCAGTTTTCAACCAAATAATTATACTTTCAACCACAAAGATGAATTTTCAACTAAAAATACAAATCATTAACAAAAAATTATTTTCCAACGAAGTGGCTCATACAAAATAGTTGAATCTTCAAGCAGATTAATTTTCAACCAAGAAGTTGCATCGGGTGTCCACACTACCTTTGAAATCTGGAAAACCTAAAATTTGCAGGGATTTTATTTTTAATTGAGGGAATTTTCTCGAGGGTGTGGTTATGTTTTTAAAATTGCAATATAAAATTGAATAACAATGATTCTTCACTTGTAACAGTAGCTTAATATTACTGTATTCAACCATTTTGCTCGGAATTCATTTTCTTTTATTAATTTTCTTCACTGGTATCTGGTCAAGAATTAATGTATTTTGTTTACAATTCAACAGATTGTTTGCAGTGTTCTCTCTCTCTCTCTCTCTTAACTGAAAAATATTTTTTTGTTGAAAATTTAACTCAAGATCTCTATATCCGTGAAGTTAGCACATCAACAATTAAATATCCAACTTTTCTCTAATGGAATCGTTTGGATGTCGTTAGGATGCGTTTGGAAGCCAATTTTTTGCGTTTTGACAACAAAACTCAAAAAGATCTAGAGGTTTTAAAATTGGAGTGCTAACTTCACGCTGCCGAACAACTTTTAATTTTTTTCAAACATTTTTTACCAATCGTTTGGATGTCATTAGGGTGCGTTTGGAAGCTCAATTTTGACGTTCGGGCGATGAAATTGCGTGAGTTATCGAATAAAAAAGTCATTAGAACCATGCTCGCAAGCAGCGCCTTCTCAAGTGGTAGTGACCTTCTTTGGTCAGCCGTATCTTTAAATACAATATGTGTCACCGCGAAAACTGTGGTGCAGAAACTTTCTAAAAATTTTCAAATTTATCAAAATTTCTGAGATATTCAAAATTTCTATCATGTTTAAAATTTCTGAAATTATAAAAATTTTAAAAATTTCTTAATTTGACAAACTGTTCAAATTTCTCGAATTTCCCAAATTTTCTAACATTTTTAAAATTTTCTAAAATTTCTAAAATATTCAAAATTGATATAATATCCAAAATTTTCAAACTTATAAAAATTTATAATATTTCTGAAGTTTATGGAATATTGAAAATTTCCAAAATCATTCAAATTTCTGAAATTAATGTTCAAAATTTTCAAATTTCTAACGCTATTCCAATTTCTAAAATTATCAAAATTACGAGAATGTTCCAAATTTTTTAAATGATCAAAATTTCTAAAATTTCTAAAATGCTTCAAATGTACAATATTGTCAACATTTCTAAAAGTGATAGAATCTTCTCAAATTTTCAAAATTTCTAAGCTTTTCAAAATTTCGAAATTTACTAAAATTTCTGAAATTTTTAAATTTCCAAAATGTCTGAAATATCTAAAATTTCGAAAAATTATTATAATTGGTAAAATTATAGCAATTTCGAAACACAAATAACGAAACACAACGAAATACAAATAACGATTCTGAAATTTGAGAAATTTTGAAAACCGCTTGCGAGTATAGTGCTAATGACTTTTTTATTCGATAACTCACACAATTGCATCGTCCAAACTTCAAAAGTGAGCTTCCAAACGCATCCTAACGACATTCAATCGATTGGTAAGAAAATTACTGCAGCCTGAAGTTAGTACTCCAATTTTGAAAACTTAACATTTTTTTTATTTTTGCCGTCCAAACGAAAAAAAATGGCTTTCAAATGCATCCTTACGACATCCAAACGATTCCATTGAACAAGAGTTGGACATTTAATTGTTGGTGTGCTAACTTCACGGACATTTAATTTTCAACCAAAAAGTTGCACCGGGTGTCTACACTACCTGGAAAACCTGAAATTGGCAGGGAATTTTTTCTAGAGTATGGAAATTTTTACGAGGGCGTGGTTATGTTTTCAAATTGCAATATAAAATTGAATAACAATGATTCTTTATTTGTAAAACTAGCTTTATATTACTGTATTTAACTATTTTGTTGAATTCATTTTTTTGAATTAATTTTTCTGACTGAAAATTGAACTTTTTATTTTTTGTTGAAAATTGATCGTTTTCAGTTAAAAATGCAAGTATCTGGTCAATAATTAATGTATTTTATTGAAAATTCAACAATATCAAATTCACCTTTTTAGTTAAAAATAAAACTACTTATTTGGAAGTCAAACTCTTGTGATGAAAAATCATCTTTTCGGCTTAAATTCATCTATTCCAGTTTAATATTCCTAATTTTATAGTTAAAAATTCAATTCTTTCGTTAAAAATGTTTTTTGGTGAAAGTTCATACATACATACATATTAATTGAATCCCTGGAAACTAAAAAAAAAATATTATTTGTAATAAACACGCAACAATCGTTTTAAAAAATGCGAAATATCAAAATGGCTCCGAACTATGCGAAATTATAACTGAGAAAAATTTGAGATACCTGGAAGAACCCTGCAATTGTCAAAGAATTTTTTTCCAGGATTTGAGTCAGCACTCTGGTTGCATTTTCACTCAAAAAAGATGGAATTTCTACTTGAACCGGTTTTGTGAATTAAAAGAACAAATTAAAAACAAAAATTTGAATTATAATCCAAAGAAGATTCCACTTTGACTTCAAACCATCAAGATACAAGTTTCAAACCATAAATAAATTTTCCAAAAAGGAACTGGAATTTTCGAAACAAGAAGACGAATTTTCAACAAGACATTCAAAATTTTAACCAAAAAGGATGACTTGTTAACGAAATTGTGGAATTTTTAATTGGAGAGACACATTTCCAACAAAAATAGTTCAATTTTCATCGAAAAAAGATTTCAGTTCGACGTTTCAACATCGTAATCCAAAATTCGAATAACAAGTAAATTTTCTACAAATTTTTTTAACATAACGATTGAATTTTCAACCGAACACGATGACTTTCCAACAAAATTGTTGAATTTTTAAACAAATAATAAAATTGATAACTAAAAAGATAATTGTAGCATTATACACATTATAATTATTATGAATTCAATATAAATCTTGTATATGATTTAATTGAAAGAAAATGGTTTTGAACATTCTGGAAAGAAATGTGCTTACGAATACGGTTCTTGTATTAAGATTTCGCTCACCTTCAAAAATTATTTTTTACTACCACAAATATGTAATATTGTACAATTAGTTATTGCTTGAGCATTTTTACAAATGTGTATCGTAATTTCCTAAATCTTTCATCCAAAATTATTATTTTCTGAATTCACCTCTGCAATTTTTGTTCAAGTCTGAACCGTCATTCTATCTAAAAACTAGCTAAAATCTGGAAAATCTTCATATATTCAGATTCGTAACGAACTCCTAGATAGCGCCAAGACTCGGACTAGACAGCAGAAAGGTTTGAATCAAAAACGTAGCAAAAGTAGACAGCGCATAATTCAATTAGGGAGCGCTCACATCGATGGGTCCTAAAAGAAACTACGCCACTCGCGGCGGCGAATAGAAAATACGTATCTGGCGCGCTCTATACTAGTATATACAAATTTCTATATACTTAGTATGGAGCGCGCCAGATACGTATTTTCTATCCTTCTCCGCGAGTTGCGTAGTTTCTTTTAGGACCCACCGACATATTATGTAACATTAAAAAGGGAGGAGGGTTTCTCGTTTCGTGACGTGATGTGAGAATTAGGGAGGGGGTATTTTTAACTCGCGTAATAAGTTCGATAAACACATAATTAACTTTTTCAAACTTATATTTTGGTCCCTATTCAATTTTTGAATGTTTTGGCAATAATTCATATAAATTAGTTCATTCGTCAATTTCGAAACCACTTAAGGAAACATTCAATACATATAGTTTTAAAAAATAAGATAAAAGGCAAACCTCAGAGATTGATTGCCTTAATACTTGTAGCTTTATTTCCCGCGGGAATTAAGAAACAGGTACGCTCATGTAAGAGCAACATTTCTTCTAAAGTAATTTTAAGCTGTTTGAAACGTCACGTTTGGCGGTGTGAGTGTTGTACCACGACCAAAAAGGTAAAATTAATGATCATCCAGAAATTGTGTGTTTGTGTTTTTTTATTTCGAACAATGTTCGCATTTTTTACGCTCAAAACTAGTTTCAGCGTGGCGTCTGTCTTTACCGTCTTTTCTGTCGTCTGTCTCTATTGTTGAAAGGCCTGCCCATCAAATGTTAGCAGCGAATTCCGGGATACGAATTTTATTAATTCTGGAAGGAGATTTCTTTATCGTAATCGAGCGATTTAAAACGAAACATGAGGAATCATTAAACTGCTAATTCTCATCAGGAAACCGCACTCATATGGCCTTTATCTACTATCGCCATACTGTGAAGCCTTACCTGCTGCTGTCAATCGAGCTTATAATCAGGTTTTTTCTTATACCTTGTAGTTAACAATACCATTTTGCTTTCAATCAAAAGTTTGCTAATTTAAATGAATTTATACATCTATAATACTGTGAGCGTATAAATGGATTTTTATTCCTCATTTTATCAAACGATATTTTACATATTAATTTGTGGTATAATATATTTGGCATTTGAATATATATATATATATATATATATATTCCCGTTTTCTTCATTGTTTCGTGTTGATGTCACCAATAAGTTATCACCTTCCCTGTTTTTGGTTACATTACAAGTTGGAAATTCATAAAATTGTACTACTTAAACAAAGTGAAACCTCAAATGAGCATGGCAGACTTCATGTATTTGAAACTTTTTCCTAAAATTTCAACATATTATTTACAATTCTTTAATTTGAAGCCGCGGAATATAAACCATATAGTTGGCCACGTGACACTTTGGCGGATGCCCTTAAATTGTAAATCTGAATTCAACTAGATTATCATTCGAATAATTTAAATTCATTACCTGAATTAGGACTGAGATTACTTATAATGCCCGGGCAATTTATGAAATGAGCCATTCCATGTCGAATCATGAAGTTCAACACGGATTTCTCATGAGACAAAAAGACGATTCTGTAAATTTTATTCAGAGTCGTTAATATTAGGTAAATCAAGCTGAAATACAACATTTTTCTTCACAATTAGCCATAAAATACGAATAAAAACATATTTTTGAAGTATCATCTCCATAAGTTCACTTTGAAGGGTCCCAAAAAAAACTTGTAAGTAAAAAATTTGGTTTTGCGAGTTTTTGGCGCTAATTATAATTTTTTCGCGGTTCTTCTTTCGATACAAATTATTTACAATACAACTTTTCTCTGATAATCAGATCTTTATATGCATTATTTGAACAATTAATTATTCTTCTTCGGAATTTTTTCTTAACATCAAGTTATACAGTCGCGGTTTCTTCCGAATTATTTCACGTGTTATCAACTGTTTAGTTCAAGCGAACCAATAATAAATTAAATTAAATAAGCATAATTGTTTTAACAAATCACTATTTTTTATAACTATCTTTTTCATCAATGATATTTGCGGTTTTTGGATTATAAGTTGGAATTTCTAGAAAAGACCCGCAACTATCTAGCATTACTATAGAAAAAAAAATGTATAAACAAAAAGAATTTGTTAAAAAACAGTGAATATGTTAAATTGCATCCATTATTACATCACACTGCTTGAAAAGTAGAGAAAGATATAATATTTCAGAAAAAAACACAACTACCTAGCATTATTCAAACTAATATTATTAGAAATAATACTAAATTTCTTAAACAAATATTTTTGTTAACATGGATCAACTATCACATCACTCCAATTGAAAAGTTGGAAATAAGTTAGAAGTTTGGAAAAGCCGCGACTTCCGAACTCTATTCTAAGTAAAAACTCCTGAAAACTATAATAAATTGTTTAAACAATTTATATGAACATATAATTATTAATAGAAAGTAATATTTCATGCATTACAAAGGATCAGCGCTAAAAATTTGCAAAACCCTCTGGGACCATATAAAGCATACTTCTGCGCGTGATATTTAATAAATAAGTTTTAATTCGTATTCAAACAAATAGTTGTACAAGAACGTACAACATTTCTACAAATGTATTTTTTTGTTAAAAAATGTACTTCTTTGTGAAAAAGTGTACAAAATTGAACAAAAACGTACAATTTAATACAAATTACTCATTTTTTTCTTATATTTTCTGGTAGAAAAGTAAAAAAATAAACAATAAAGTACAAGTTCTTACAATTAGGAAATTTGTATAACTTTTTATTATTATCTTTTTTCACATTATTGTGAAAATATACAAGGCATAAAAAAAATACAAGATCTTACGCTTTTTTAATTTTGATATTTTATGTTATCAAAACCCTTTTAATTTTACGTGAATTATTCTAGAAAATGACAAATCTTCATAAAAATACAGAATTTCACAAAAGTGGAAATATTGAAAAACTGTTCTTAAAATTATGTTGTAAATAATGATAGTTCATTGTTGAAACGTACAAATTTGTAAGGAAAGATATTGATTTGTCCTTTAGTCTCAATTCTTGTCGAGTATTCAATATATAAGTTTCTACAAGAAACTACAATTAGTCAAATATATTACACTTTAACCAAGAACTGTTGCTAATATAATAAAGCGCAAATCAAGAAGCAATTTCAGTTATGTCAGATTTTTATATTTTAAAATTTTAGTTCCGCATCGGATCAAGATTGATTATCTTCAAAATAATATGAAACTTATTGAAGATTAAAAATTTTGAAGCTTTTTAACAACCTTTGAAGGTTTTGAAAAAAAAAATGTTTTCAAGATTTTTGGGAAAATCGAGTGTGATTTCTGATATTTAGAGATATTCAGAAAGATTTAAAAAATAAATTTTAAATGATAAATAACAATTGAATAAGTATTGATTTGAAAAAACTCTAAAAAGTTTGATATATATTTAGATGTATTGGAAAGAATCCAAAATACTTTAAACTTGAAAAGATTTCAAAACATTTAAAACAAATTTTAGATTTTTGAAAAAAAATTAGAAGCCTAAAAGAATTTTGAACGGATTCAAAATAAAGAAAAAAATCAAAATTCCTAGAAGAAGTAGTTTTTTTCTGAATAAAATGCAAAAGAATATTTAAAAAGATTCGCAAAATTTTCAAAAAAGAATCTTGAAAATGTTAGGGGAATTTTTGCAATCTTACAGGATTTTTGAAAGCTTGTATCAAAAATTGGAATTTCTAGATAATTTTGATGAAATTCCTGAAAAATTTTCAAATTTTTTTTTCTCAACAATTTTTTAAGATAATATTTGAAAATATTTCATACAAATTTGATTTATGAATTGATGTTTTCATACAATGTATAAAAGTTAAAATTTTCATTTTACAGTTCAACGTCTTTGAATTAGAAAATTTTCAATTGAAGAGTGTGAAAAACTTCCAATTCATACGTGGAAAATATTTGGCGTTTGAATTGAAAAAGTTCCAAGCTTCATTTTTAAAAGTTTCGAATTGAAAAGTATTCTACTTTGAGCATTCCAATTTGAAGTTGACTTTTTATAACTTCAAACTAAAATATTCTATCTTCAATAAATTGAATATGTCAATTTGAATTATCGTTTTCAATCCTTTTCACTCGAACAATTTTTATTTGCAGTCAAGAAACTTTTTTTCAACCTAGGATGACAAATAATAAGAACATTGTATGTAATGGCATAATTTCAAATTACATATATGGTATCCAATCGATTGCTATTATATTTGGAAAAAACTACAAACTTAAGGTTTTTTGTTATTTGATAACGATTATTCATTATTGTCTTTTGATATTCTACCATTCCTTTAAAGTCTAAGAAAAATGGCTTTTCTATAATAGCAATTATGCATACATCTTACATAATTCAAAATTATTTCATTGCACTATTCTAAATATCTGTCATCCTGGGTCGAAAAAGAACAACTTTTTGGTCGCAAAACCTGTAAATTCCTGTAGATTTTTGTGGTTGTAAATTTCTGTAGTAGCAAAAACGGTTTTAGTTTTTCTACTTCTATGTAGAAAATTTCCACAAGGGGTATCAGGTAAAAAATTGACAGTTTTGATTTAAACAGAAAGGTTTATATCTTACTCACTCGAGCAGTCTGAAAATATCATAAAGAAAGTTTTCTTTGAATTTTTTCGAATGTATTGTTCGGGTTTACTTTGAAAACAGAAATAGCCATAACATTTGCATCCAAGGAGAAAAAATGCACAATTCAATTTCCTATGTCATAATATGTACTTTTGCGTTAAAATTCGAAACTTGTTTCAGAAACCTTCAGGGCTTGAAGCCGTACAGCGAAAAAATTTATTGTTGGTTATAATATTGAATTTTCATTTTATTTCTGAATACCAATTTTCTCTCAGATAAAAAAAATTATAATTTATCAATAGTCTTGAACTAATAATTCAACCAATGAAAAATGGACTACTAGTACTACTACTACTGCAACTGCTACTACTATTACCACCGCTACGAACCCATACGTGGCGCGTCCCCGGGTGGCGGATAGGGGAATGCTCGCTGGAAACAGAGGATAGGGCTGAAATAAAATAGGCCCCGCGAACCAAACAGACTGGGTGAAGGACACACCGAGAAAAAACCATGACCTCTTCCTGTTGCGGCCCTGTACCGAGGGTTTCTGCTGAATACGGTTACACTACTCAATAAGCAGTCGCAGGTAATGTCCAGGGATGATCCCGAAGGAAAAACCTCCAAGCCAAGGCGTTAATCCACCGTGCCAAAAGCTGCATGGCACCATGGGTGTGGTGTCACTAACGATTTCTCTAGGATAACAGGTTGCCTTCTAGAGTATACAGACCTTACCCTCGCATGCGGGGCTCTGCGGGGGTGGACCTTTATTTCCCTAGCTACTCGTGGGAATTTAAATGGATGAAGTACAAAATTTGAACCGTAGTGTGTGTGAGGAGTTGGGGGGTCCATTGGACGTGGCCGAGGAGTTTGACTCAAGTCAAAAGACGACTGCCAAGCAGGATATCCTGGAGGTGAATAAACAGCTATCAGACGCTGAAAAGCTCATCAAAAAGATGAAGCTCGTTTTGCAGGAGATGCAGAGATTTTCGAACACGAAAAGAAATATGTTCATGCCAATCAGGCATGGACTTCATGAAGCAAGAGAACTGGCGATGGAACTGTCTAGCGCTGTATTTACAGCCAAGTACAGATTCTCTTTTGTGCCAGTAGAAGTCGGATGGGCCGCTGGCGAAAAGGGTAGATTAGAAGAAAGGAGGAAGTCAAGCCGGAAGAAGAAGGACACGAGTCAAACGGGGACTCAGACTGAACAAGCCGTGGAAGCTCCCTCCACCCATTTTGGGAAACGAGAGAGGGAGCCCACCCTGAGCCCCGTGGAGGCAGGGTCCTCTAAACGAAGGACAAAGAAGTTGAAGACGCGCAACGATGCAGCCGCGTCCTCAACCCCGAAGAAGGATGAGGTAGGGGCGACTGAAGTTGCATCCAGACCCATGAAAAAAGAGAAACAGAAGAGAGCCCGACCCGAGGCGGTCCTGATAAGACCAGCCGAGGGTTCGAGCTATGCGGAGGTCCTCAGGAACCTCAAACAAAAGGTGAAGCCGGACACCCTTGGTGTAAAAATCAGGGGTGTCAGGCAGACCCGAAGGGGAGAGGTTCTAGTGGAGGTAGGGCCAGCTGCGGATGGTGCATCAAAGCTGTCCTCGGCCATCAAGGATGCGGTGGGAAATAGGGGGAACGTGCGTGAGCTCGTTCCCAGAATCGAAGTCGAGGTCCTGGACCTCGACTTGATCACCGACGAGGAAGATGTGGAGGCTGCGGTCCGGAAGCATTTCGGAAAGGCAGCAGCTGGAGAGTTGAAGGTGAACATTACGAAGAAGACCTTCAGAGGTAATCTGAGGGCCTTTGTCGAAATGAAAGAGGATCTGGCGGCAAGACTTCTCCGCACGGGATACCTGAAAGTGGGGTGGGTGTCCTGTCGTATGCGGAAGAAGACGGAGTCAATTCGGTGTTACCGCTGCCTGGGCTTTGTCCATATGGCGGCGGGATGCAGGGGTCCAGACCGGACCCAGGCCTGCTGGCGGTGCGGCAAGGAGGGCCATAGGGATGCGGCGTGCGAAGGTACGCCGCAGTGCTACCTCTGCGCCGCTAAAGAAGTGAAAACCCGGACCGACCATCTGCCTTGTACAATGCGGTGCGCGTCGTTTAGGAAGGCCGCCTCTTCGAAGAAGCCTAATGAACGACGCAAATAGCTGATTACACCCAACCAAGATGCCGAAGGCCGACGAGCCCGGGTTGTGGTACCACCACACCACTGAGGACGATGCGTGCATCTTGGTTGGGTGGAAAGGAGGAGGGAAGAAGTCCAGGTTGGCAACACAGCGGGACGCCGAAGCACGGCGTAGTATGCCTATAACCCATGTTCCTGAAGTAATGCGAAAGCGGATTCCGGGAACGTGGGTTGGCAAGGAGGGGAGGTGAGTTTAGTGGGTATTACCGTTTTTTAGGTCGAGTCTCTCACTCAGTGCGTAAATGCATTCTCACCTCCTCTACAAAAAAAAAAAAAAAAAAAAAAAAAAACTATTACTACGTCTATTATTATTATTACCTATTATACTGCCTATATATACTATTATTGCTATTATTGAAAGAATTTCCTATTATTCTGAACTTAAGATAGCTTAAATTTAATCTCAAAAATTGCTGATACTAAGACATGACTTTGGCCGACGCGTTCATATCCTCCGTCTGTAAAATATAATATGGGGATTTTAATTGAAGAATTTTTAAACGCACCCCAAAAGTTTGCTACTAGTTTGAATAAAGATAGTCTAAGTGTAGGGCCAAAGTCAATCAGTATGAAGATTGTTAACACATGACTTTATCTAATAATAATTGAACCTCTAGTCTAGCAGTGCTCCAGCTGGGTGTTGTGGTTTCAAAGATACGTGACAATGGATTCAGTTTTTTTTTTATTTTTTTATTTTTCTTGAATGGCTTTCGAATCTACAGAGAAATAACGCATACGAAAAATTTCAGACACATACTGCATTTTCCACAAAAACCCTGCTGAAATTCAAAAGTAGGTTTAACCTTCAGAGCCTTCAGAACCTTCATGCGTGCCATCCAAGAAACGGTTCGCCCTCGCTCATGGATGTGGCTGTGTATGCTGCATATTAGGTGGCGGAGGTAAATAATCTGTGGAATATAATATTGGGACTTTTATTGAAGAACTCTTAAGGAACCCCAAAAGTTTACTATTGTTTCAAAATAAAGATAGCCCAAGTGCAATTACAAAGTCAGTTAATATTAACTCATGACTCTAGGAACACGAAGATTCGTA
>CAKNXH010052789.1:0-21850 GCA_932178445.1 Andricus quercusramuli
GCCAAAAGGATTTTAATTCTACACCAAAAATAGTTGAATTCAACCAAAAAAGATGAATTTTCCACAAAATGGTTTGAATCCTCAATAAGCAAAACAGATTAATTTTCAACCAAGTTGCGATTTTTAACCGGAATGATAAAATTAATTTCAACTTTAATTTATCGAGAATTCACTAACTCTATCTGGTTTTCCCTGACATTCCCTGGCGTTCTGGAATTACCTGACAAATAATACGAGATTAATCTTTATGTTGGAACAAAAAAAAGTGAACAACTAATTGGTTTTTCAATTGGAGTTTTCCATTCATCACACTTACTCCTATCGAACATACAGTTTTGGTATGCATTTCTTAAAGGTATCTTATTCTTATAAACAAAAATCTGTAACTTGAAACTTCACTTGAAGATTACTGCTTTTGTTGTCATTATATATATTTTTTCTTTATTTATTATCGATAAATACTGCCGTATGGAAACACAAACACAGTCTGTTTACCATAACATAACCTGTGACAGCTATCCTATTATTTTCACACAAAAAATATACATCTCGAAATTTCAGTTCACGAGTAATCCTATCATTATCATTATACATATTATTTATAAATTTATCATCGTTAAGTACTGAGATACTTTGATAAAAAAGCAGAAACAAAGTTTGTTTACCAAAACATATGGTAACCTCAGTAACATAACCAGCAGCGCACTGCTGTGCCCTTCAAAACTTAAATCTGGGACTAATTGTGCTCCTGGCACATCTTTTTCATTCAAAATTATTGCTGGGAATGGTACTTTTGCACTCATGTTTGTTGTGTTCGCACGCCTTACACTTACATCGGCTCACGTTATGGGAATCATAACCAAGAAATATTGCACTGAGCTTCTGTACATGCAATATATTTCTTTCCTATTAATCACTTTTTAGATACTGAACACTATTATTCATTAAACTTTCACTACATACGAATTTATCACAATAAAAAAATTAAAAACTCTGCTTTTGCATACATTTTACAGAGTAGGGCCGAAAATTTTGAATTCGCGGGAACTGTCATGGCGGCCACGCATGTGCACTATCTATTTCCGAATTGAAATGAAAAGGTCTATTGTTGGATCATGGTAACATGATCCAATGTAAGATGCAGTTTGCACCGTCAAAACGCATGTATGGAGGTCGTTCTCCTTATTCTTATTAGGGATGGGCGATACTGAGAAAAAGTATCGATTCCGAAGTATCGATACTTTGAAAAGTTCGATCTCGATCCAAGTACCGATCTGAATACAAAAGTATCGACTTTTTTCGGTATAAATGTTTTCGATAATTGTCTCAACAACAATTTTACAGTTAAGGGTTTTATTCTAAACACTGCAGTTAAAGATCTGATAGATATCAACAGAAAAAAGGCTGATTAATGTAAAAGTATAATCCCACTTTTTATTTAAATTAATATAAACTAGCTAATGGAAACGATGTTAGTAAATAATATAGTTAATTCTATACACAATAATGTATAATATTCTTAAAACACGCGCATCTTTGGTTTTGTTCCCCTACGTAGTTCTTTAGTTATCTTGTTACATTATCTTGTTACTTCGAATATCACATTATTTAAGCGAAATTGCATCAGTTATGACAGTATGTCAACACAATATAGTTAGTTCCGTAAACGTAACGTAAAGAATATATACGTAAATTATTATTTGATTCGCTATTTGCTACATAATGGAAAGTCAAACTCGATTAACCTATCAACGCACGACTTCCCCCAATGACAGTTTCTATTGGATGATGAAAGAACGAAGCTGGCAGTAACCAGCAAGCAGCAGAAATAAAGGAATCGAAGTGGTCGATACCAATGTAAAAAGTATCGATTACTCGATACATCGACCTTCTAAGTATCGGTATCGAGAATCGAAGTATCGCATTGGTATCGCCCATCCCTGATTCTTATTCCTTGAGAGTTGAGTATAGTAAGAAGCTACAAACAAGAAGAAGCTGCAGTGATGAAATTATGGAGTAAAAATGTTACTCCATGGATGAAACAATAAAAGATTGTGTATCCAATATGATAAGTAATAAAAGATAAAGAAAATTTTTTGGTAACAAAAAATAGTTTTTTCAAAATAAAAAAAAAACTTAACAAAGGCGTGTCATAATGACGTATTATTGGTAGGTGGTAGTCTATCTTTCTTATATGAGATAACTTTTCTACAGCTGCTTATTTGCAAACCTTTTTTTGTGTTTCAACGTGGTACCAAGTTTAAGTGCTGTCTTATCACATATAGCAAAAGTGAGTTAAAGCTTCACTTAAACTGTCAACTGTTAATGTAATACAGAAAAAAAAGTATCAGCGTAATTTTTTTTTGTATTGCGCAGGAATTTGGCGAATTTGTTACAAATGTGTTTTTATTTTACAAAGAAAGTCCCTCCAGACTATTCGAAATTTCAGATCTTATCACTTACCTATATTCCTTTTTATGCAGTAGTTCGGACGCTCTCTGATTACACTAGTCTACAAATCAAAAATGTTTTTTGTACATTTAGTGGCGCTATATTTTTCCAAAGCGTTTTGGTTTTCAAAATTTTGTCTGTTTAGTTTTGTGGAAAACAATGCCTTTTTTTTAAATATTTCGGATCATTGCACCTCAACTACCAAAAATTGATCAGGGAGAATGACATTAATATTCATTTCAGATTCGATGATTTTTACCTTGATATCTTTTGCAACCAGATTGGTCGTTTCTAACATGAGATATGATTCCCAGGGTAAAGCTATAATCGATTTTTTTTTTAAATTCGTATTTCGAAAACCAATCCATAAAAATTTGTTTCAATGCGATTTTCAAGTTTAGCAGGGCAAAATGCATTAGAAAAATATAGCGGCACTAAATGTACAAAGTGACTGTAAACTAGTGTTAGCTAAATAAATAAACCGACCCTATGTTCAAGACTTACTAGTATTAATCATTATCACATTTTCATCCCTTTTTGTGGTTTTATCTATGGAAAATCAAATTAAGAAAATTCAACTTTACAGCTAAGCAACGCTAGGTACGATAAAATGTCAAACGACAAAATTGTTGGTCCCACAAAGAGATATAAAAGCACATTTAATTATTTTCTGTCCGGGCAAATAGTTTCCTTTTTGGTTTTTTGTCTTGATTTTTAGATGTATCAAAGAAAGTTTTATATATTT
The DNA here is from genome assembly GCA_932178445.1 of Andricus quercusramuli. Classification (NCBI taxonomy): domain Eukaryota; kingdom Metazoa; phylum Arthropoda; class Insecta; order Hymenoptera; family Cynipidae; genus Andricus; species Andricus quercusramuli. Next base: position 3,197 of record CAKNXH010052789.1, read on the forward strand.
GCTAAAACTATTCTAGAAATAATGTGCAGTCGATGAGAATAATTAAAAAAAAAAGTATTACATTATAAACAAATCAATGAACAAAAGTAACTTTCGGGATTAGGAATGTTTTGCTTGTTGCAATCTAGAGTTTTTGTATAAAATATGAGAGAAATAAAAGTTTTTTAAAACTATTCATTAGAAGTAAATCCTATTTGGCAATCTTTAAAACAATTTGTATAAATAAATTCACAGTTTAACTATACTACTTTACAAATTGACAACTATTAATAATTGTTTAAACAACTAATCGTAATAAAACCTTATTTGATCTAACATTTTATACCAAAACTCTGGGCTTCAATGATCTAAACATTCTAAACCTTTTCAATCCTGAAAAGTAACTTTTGTTGATTTGTTTGTATATAAAGTAATACAAAATTCTTTTAAAAATTCTTTTTAATAACTAGAAATTATTTCTAGATAGTTCAGCTGAGACATAAGACTTCCATTGATCAATCGGAAAATCTCCAATAAAATGGTACTTTTGAATAATTAAAGTAAAAGTCAACTTGGTTGTTAAATAAAAAAGTACCCAAATTTTGTATAAAAAGTCTAAAGACACAAATCTTTTCGGATTTTAAAAAGATTTTATTTAGGAAACAATGTCCAAATAGAAAGAATTGAAAGGTTAAGAATTGATTTGCGCACATAAACTTTTTTCTCCCACTGTGCCACCTCAATTTAACACAGAATGATTTTAAAAATTAAAAAGATAAAATGTATCCCATGTTAATCTTATGGAAAACTTCAAGTGTATGGGGCGATGGGTACGTAGCAGGGTGGTCCATAAATAATAGAAAAAGCATAACATTCAAAAAATTGAAGGTGTTCATAAAAATATTGGTTCCTTCTGAAGAAAAAATGATGTATACATTTGAGTAAAAAACAACTATACCTAATACTCACTCATCGGCTTTAAAGCTTTTAAAGATTTTAAAGCTTAATTCCTTATTTCCGACTTTACAAAAAATATCAGAGATTTTCTTCTTGAATTTTTACCGCGAATTCAACGTTGAAATTAGGTTTTTATAAGAATTATTCTTAATGGGGGTTTACGCAATAATATGATTTTTTATACATTATTATAGAATACCAAAAGGTACTTTATTATAGATCAGTAAATTCGTCTAGAAAATCTCCATCTAAAGGATGACTCTAATGCATTGATTAATGCATAACAAATTATAGTATCACGAAAAACACCCACTAAAATTACTTTTTTTTAAATCCAATTTCACCGTTCAATTCGCGGTATTTTTTGTAAAGTCGAAAATAAGAAAGGTCTTGAGCTCTAAAACTTCAAGGTCGATGAGGCAGTACTAGATATTGTTGGTTTTAGATCAAATTTATACTACATCAGATTTCCTTCAGAAGGAACAAATGTTTTTGAGAGCATCTTTATTTTTTAAATGTTATTTTGTTGGACCACGCTAGCAAGTAGTAATCGATTTGACTGAAAGTAGGACTGTCTGTATTTAGAAATTTGAAGCAATATCGCGATTTAACGATTTCCAAAACAACATTTCTATATAAGGACAAGCCTAATAGAAAAGAAATATAAGTACATAGAAAAATAAGGGATTGAAAGAGATAGGCGAAAACGATGAATCGACAAAGAGATAGAAAGCAATAGATGTAGATAGACAAAAAAAGGGACAACTGAGATAAAGAAAAGGGGACCGAAATGTGTCTAAATTTGAATCCGTGGGATTTAACTCAGTATTGATAGGAATTCTCCTTGATTTTTTTTAAACCTTAAAAACCTGGAAATCTTGAATTATTCAATGTAACCTTGAATTTGAATTTTGTAGTGCTTCTAAAACAGTTATTTTATTGAAATGCGAAGAGTAATTGAAATCTTTTCGTCTATTATGAAAGAATCATCTCGCTTACAGAAAATCTTTCAACTGAAAAGTTTTTTATTTATCGTGATATAATTTATTTTTTGTATATTACAAAGTAAATAAAGAGATTTCAGGGTACGTTTTGTAGACTGTACCAATTATTTTATAGATTGCAATAAATATACTTTAATATTGCGAATAATTCTATATGTTTTTAATGTCTTCTCCGCAAATATAGAATGTTAAAATATACATTTTGGTGATATTTAACTTACAAATTATAAAAATTATCAGTTGAAAATTTTGATGGTAATTCAATTTCAGAATTAGAATGAGTTATGGCCATACAACGGATTTTTCGAGAGGTTGCCACTCGGTTTTTGAGTGTACACTAGATTTCAAAAGGTTACAAAATATTTTTAAAGATTTAAAGGATTGCATTTGTACGAAAAAGGATACAGTATACCAGATTAAAAAAATTTCGAAGATTTGAGAATAGCGTGTACACCATATTTCTGAGACTTGAAAGCATCTCAAAGATTTGAAACGATTTCAAAATCTTTTCACAAAGATTTCATATATTTTAATGTTTTCGAATTAATACAAAATATCCCACAAATATCTCAAAGATTTCTTAAAGATATTAAAAGAATACAAGGATTTCAAAGATTACAAAAAGGGTACGGTACACTAGAGTTCAAAGATTTCAAAACATTACAAAGATTTTAAGCCATTACAAAATTTTCTAGAAGATTTCACAGAGATTAAAAATGTTCTAGTGATTTCAAAAGAATACAAAAGATTTCACAAAGAATTCATAAGACTTCTTCTTCTTCTTCTTTATTCTTAATGTGTCCCCTAAGGGTTTACATGACTTCCATTTCTTACAACACTTCCTTCTACATGTTTTATAAAAACTTATCCTTACTATTTACAATTATTTACGATAGCGCAATTTGGGACGTGTTAGTGATCGAAAGCGAGAGTGCAAGCGAGAGCGAGAGAGAGAGAGAGATCGGTAACGCAAACGCATCTTAATTTACATACTTATGCTATTACATAAGCATTACTTACAAATCTTTATGCTTCTAATTTAAGCGACTTCCGTTTCCTTTTTTTTTCACTTCTCTTGTACCTCCATTTTGCCATTTTGTGCATCCATTCTTTTATTTTTTTCTAGTAGCTCCCCTGGCATCCTCTAACTCCTTCTTCCACTCTTCCCCCAAATCATCCTCCCCTAGAATCCTTACTAAATTCTCTTGCCAGCTTCCTTTATCTTCAGTTCCTCTCCTACATCCTTGCCATACATGCTCCCATGTTTCCTCTTCCCATTCACATATTCTGCACTTCCTGTTATCTTTATTTTCCCAATACATACTTGCCCTTACCTCGTTGCCCAATCTAAATCTTGCTATTCTTGTCCATCTTTTCTCTCCCCATTCCTTTTCTAAATACTTTGGTACTCCTTCTTTTTTTAGTTTTCTAAACCTCATTATCTTTGTCTTTTCTACATTTAAATTCAACTTTTTTCCATCTAAGTATTTCTCTAATCCGGTAATTAAGCCCGACATCCCTTCTTCATCCTCTGCCATCAACACTATATCGTCTGCGTATGCCAGTGTATATATCTTTTCGTTCCCTATCCTAACTCCTCCCAACCCTTTCCTCTTAATTTCTTCTTCTAAGTCTGATATTAATATATTCAATAAAAGTGGGCTCAGAGGACATCCTTGCCTTACCCCTCTCGCCAACCAGAAACTATCTCCCGTTTGCTCTCCTACCTTTACCTTGCTTTTTGTCTCTCTAAAAATTTTCGATACTCTCTTTATTAATCCCTCTCTTATCCCCTTTTTCACCATAACTTGTTCTATCTCGCCTCGGTCTAATGAGTCAAACGCCGCCTTCAAGTCCACGAACACTGCTATCATTGCCCCTTTCTCCCTTTTAATCCTCTTATTTACTAAGTAGTTCAGAACATATATATTGTCCATTACCCCCATCCCTTTTCTAAACCCTGTCTGATTCGGTGGCTCTATCTTTTTCTCCACAACTTCTTTTTTTAACCTCTCCGATAAAACAGTCACATATACTTTATACAGTGTTGGCATTAGCGTCACACCCCTCTCCTCTCCATACTCTATTGCACATTATCCATGCCCATTCCTTTAATTCTGTCCCCCCATATTTCCATACTTAATTTGGAATCTCATCTATACCAGGTGCCTTTCATCCATACTATTTCCTCTCTTGTAATGTCCTCCTCCTCTTCTGTTTCCCTACCACCTCTTCCTCCTTTCCTAACTTTCTTCTCTACCCCTCCTAGTAATTCCATAAAATATTTTTTCCATTCTATCGTCTCAATATTCTGGTTTACTCTTTTCCTTCTTCTCTCTTTATTTACCACCTTCCAAACCTCTTCTTCCGTCCTAGCCTTCTCCGCTTCTTCTTCAAACTTTTTATTTTCCTCTTTTTTTTGATCACACAACTCAGTATACTCCTTTTTTCTCCTATATTCTTCTCCACTACTTGTCCCCTTTCTCCATTTTCTTAATACCCTTCTCACTTGCTTCTTCTTCTGTTTACAATCCTCATCCCATCGACTTCTATCCCCTCCTTCACTAACTTCTTTTTTTCTTGTGCACTCTAATGCTCCTTTTATTTCTCCTACCATTATTTCCATTTACTCGTTTACATTTCCTTCCCCCATTTTGATATTCCTGACTTTTTATTTAAACTGTTCTTTACCTTCCATTGACCAATCCCCTCTTCCTGCTCTTTTTACTTTTGCTTCATTTTTAGCCTTTTTGTTATTACTCATTTCTCCCTCTACCGTCACTATTATGGGCAAGTGATCCGAATCTACATAGTTCCCTACCTCTAGTTTCTTAACCTCTCTTACTTCGTCGTCTACTACCACATAATCAATTACCGTTCCCTTCTTTCCTCCTGAACGTGTATATTCCCCTTCTCACCCCCTCTATACTTCCGTTTAGGATAAACCATCCCATCTCCCCTAGGCTCTTTAACAACTTCTTTCCCTCCCCATTCCGTATCTTGTCTTGGGATTTTCTACCTCGCTCTCCATTCCATTCCCTTCCTCCTCTATCTCCTGTTCTCGCATTAAAATCACCTATTATTAGCCTAATTTCTTGCTTATTTTCTTCCATCAGTTCTCTCATCTCCTCTGATTTCTCCTTCATATCACCGTTCGAATAAATCCCCACTATCTTCACCTCTCTCCTCCCATATTTATCTCTTCTACTATTAATCCTTCTTTATGTTTTTTCAACTCTTTTTTTATCATTCTCTGTTGTGCATTCGTTCCTTACTCCCATCACCATTCCTCCCATTGCTCTGCCCTTTTTATTCTTCCTCTTTTCATTTTGAACCTGCCATTTGTAACCTCTTGGTAATCTTCCCCTTACTCTTTCTCATCCCTTTTCATCTAGCCACGACTCCATCATTACTACTACATCCCATTGTGTCAAATTTCTCCTAAACTTCCTATCCTTTCTTTCTAAGCCTGCTATATACCAGTAGCATATCCTCCAATCTTCCCTGCTTTCGTTTCTTGACTCTTTTGGTTTCTCACTATTTCTTATTTCTTTACCTCCTGTTCCTTTCTCTCCTAGTTTCTCGATACCTCGTTTTTTACTAACTCTTCCCTGTCCTCGTCCCAATTCCACCATACATCTTCTATCTGTATTCTCCCATACTTAACCCATGTTCTTCTTCCCTTTTTTCTTTCCTCTTCCGCTATTTTCCTTAACCTATACTGCATGTTCCTTTCTACCCATGTCAAATCATCCTCTATTCTCTCCGAGCTTCCATATAACATCCTCTTCTTTGTCATAACTTCCCTCTTATGTTCCCATTTCTTCAGTTTCACTAGTAACATTCTCTCCTCTCTTCGCTTTTCCCTTCCTACAATTCGCTCTTCCTCTATCTCTAGCTTAGCATCAATCCCTTTTAGTACTTGTTCCACTCCTTCCCCTTCAATCTTAGACCCTTTATCACTATGTTTCTTTTTCTTTCTTCTCTCTCTTTTTTTTATATTCCTTGCTCTATTTTTCTGAGCCTTTCCTTCTCCTTATTCCCACTCTCCCCACCTCCAAACTCACGGTTTGAGCTTTCAATTTTTTTTATTCTACCTTCCAACTTCTCTACCTTTTTATTAGGCTCTTCATTCTTTTCTAGTCTTTGCTCCAACATCTGCATCCTTTTCTCTAGCTTTTCCCTGAATTCTTCCCATTTCCTCATTTCTTTCCTAAGTTCGGCCATTTCCTGTATAATTTCTTTCCTTATTTCCTCCACCCTTTTCTCCTGCTTTTCTTCATACATCCCCATTACTTCTGTCATCATTTCGCGCGTTTCTTTCAATCTTTCCTTTTCCATCGGATCTTTATCCTCATCTCTGCCTCTTTCTGTCCCCTATTTTTCTCATCCTTCTCAACAAAGCTATGTTTTTCCGGCGGCGATCTGTACATTTTTGGATTTTTCAAGCTTGCCCCTATATCTTCCTTGTCTTCACTGCTTCCCCGCTCCTCTCTCTTCCTTTTGATGAATGCCTCAATTGATCTCACGCTTTTCGCCCTCAATCTATCCTTTTTTATTGTTTTACGATACTTTCCCCTTGCCCTCCTTTCTTTGTTCTCCCCTTTCGGTGTACTGAAAACTTTGTGATCCAAATCCCTGCTTTTCTTACTAGTATTTGCTCCGCTAGCCATGAATCCAATTCAAACAATCCCGCCTTCTATCGTTCTCTGTCTTCATCTACCGTCGCGTCTACCTGCCTTGCCTTTCTCCTTCTCTACCCTGCCCTGCTACGACCAACCTGGTCTTCCCACCCTGTCACAAACCTCAAACCCATCTAACCTCAACTTCCACACAGATCTGTCTTGATTCCCAAAAATATCCTCACCCCCTTGTCAATCTTTCAATCTCTCAATCAATCCCTCACAAACTAACCCCTCTACACACATCCACAATCCACTCACCTCAAATTTCACCACAATTATCAGAAAAACTCAGCACCAAATTTCACTGCTGCCACACACTTTCACGCGGGAAACGGAAGTCCAATTCATAAGACTTTCAACAGATTTTAAGAATTTTAAATATTTCAAGAAGGGTGCAGTACACCACATTAAAAATATTTCTAAACATTTGAATGACTTTAAACGTTTTCAATTTTTTTAGATTTCAAAAGATTTCGTGATTTCAAATGAATACAAAAGATTTCAGAAAAAATTCATGAGGATTTCAAGAATTTCAGAGATTTTAAATGATTTTAAAATTTATTAGCAGATTTCAAAAGATTTCACAAAGATTTCGAATATTTCCTTAATTTCAATTGAATACCAAAAGATTTCAGAAATATTTCAAAGAATGCATAATGATTTCAAGAGATTTCAAGAATTTCAGAAGATTTAAAGAATTTCAAAGATTTCAAAGAGGACCCGAACACATCTATGGAAAATATGGTCCCGGTAAAATTGGCTAAAACTGTGGTATAATGTGTTATGCGTTATGCCATGTCATGTTGTGTTATGTGCCATGTCATGTCGTGTCATGACATGTCATGTTTCGTGTCATGTGACGTGTCATGTTATGTCATTTGTCATGGCATGTAATGTGTCGCGTCATGTCATGTGTCATGGTTGAGACTTATCCAAAAAGTTATTCGAATAAAAATTAAACAAAGTTGGGATTACTTTATTTAATTCGTGTGGGAAGGGCTGGTTATCCAGGGGGGTCCAGGGCGACGCTGCGGTGACGGCGATTACCGCCGATACGGGAGTAATCCTCTCCGTAACGGGGGTCGCTTCGAAGACGGGGGAAAATGGTTCGGGTGGTCCAGGGTGTACAGGGCGAAGATGGGGTTTGTTCCGTTGACGGCAATGGCTACCGAAACGGGAGTAGTACTCTCCGTAACGGAGATCGGGTGTGACGCTGCAGTGGAGGTGGCATACGAGTGTTAGAAAAAAGGAGGTCCAAAAATGAGGTAGGCAATGTAAGGTTAAAAACTTGGGTTTATTTAATTAGTGGAGATGTTCACACTACGGGGACTCGGGGAGAAGTGTCTCTCGGTCTCGAAACGCGCTATACTTAAAGGCTAGCTCGGGCGGCGGCGCACTTCTCACGGTGTAAGAGAGTGGGGTATTGGCCCGCGGTTGCTGTGCGAAAATTAACAAGCGAGCATCTTTTCGCGATGCTTCAGGATACAGGTTTCGCACGATTGGCGCGTTTTCGCCAAGCAAATGTCGACAAGCGTGATCGATAACCGCAGACGCGCTTGCGCTGTCGTTTGTCAGAGGGACTTTAACTTTTTCGGACTAAATGCCATGCCTCAAATTATTCTAAGTCGAATGACAGGTGGGGTTAGGATGCCCAGGCGACGAAAGAAAGAATCATGGATGTTTGCCAAATATTATTTGTGGTTATAAATATTATTTATAACCATGAATATAATTGGGCGGACATCAACGTGTCATGACATGCCATGTCATGTGACATATCATTTCATGCTATGTCCTTAAGGGTCCGTGGACCTCCTCTTGCGTCCATGAAAAGTGACATTTAGTTCCTCCTATCTCGAAACCTGTCGTTTTTTGGACCCAGAGTCTAAGGACTTTATTCACTCAGGATATTATAAACTACAATATAGCACAGTTTCAGCGAATTTGACTGGGACTATATTTTCCATAGATGTGTCCGGGGTCCTTTGTACAAAGATTTAAAATATTTTAAGTATTTCAAAAATGTTACCAAATTTTTAAAAGATTCCAAAAGATTTCTCAAAGATTTCACAGAAATTTCAAGATTTCACAAAGATTTTAAATAATTAAAAAGATTTCAATGAATTTACAAAGATTTCAAGAACTTCGAAGACTTTTACAAAGATATTAAAATATTCCCCAAGATTTCACAAAGACTACTTACGTTCGTAAAAAAGTAGGAAATTTGTTTATGTATGGTTCTGCTTTCATTAGAAATCGCTGACCAATAAAAAATGAAAGTTCTCATTTTTCACATGCATAAGAATTGGTTATTTCATTATTTAATGTAAAAAAAGGAGACCTGGAAAAACTTGATTTCTTTACCTTGAAAACCTGGAAAAGACCTTGAATTTTTTTCGTAAGAATCGCTGGACACCGTGCATATTGAACATTTTAGTACAAAATATACGGGTTTTAATTCATACTGGGTGTCTCAGACTCAAGTTTCCGGACTTATATGGTTGTATAAAAATTAAAAAAAATAAATCGAAAATTCCTTTTCCAAAAATCAGTTGAAGTTTTAGGTTTTGGGTTGAAAAATATTTAAGCTGGACCAATCAGGAGCGCGGTGTAAACAGTTTTGCATGCGTGTCAAATACAGGAAGCATTCCTATTGGTCAATTATTGAGATTACTCGATTTTTGAAAAACAGGGGGCTCCCACGTATAAAATGTACGCTTTGACGGAAAATGACCCATATATTATAACACAGGTGGGAAAACTCAGACATATTAGTAAGGAGGTTAGTTGCATTTATATTGTACTATTTATAATACATTACATATAAACATAAATGCAGATATAACCTTCTTAATAATAATTACAACTGTTCTATCTCAATTATATTAATAAAATAAAAACCATTAGAACATTTGAGGAATTTTATTTTTATAAGAAAATGTGTGCACTATGTATGTAATAAGAATCAAGAAAAGGAATACAAATTTTAAAATGATAAATACTTTCCACTTCATAAAATTCAGTCAAGATTTTTTGGACTAATTTTACCCCTGAAATGTATTTTTCCGTCATTTTTACTGCGATCGAACACTCGATCGAACTTGTAACTGGTAACTTGCCAGAACCCTAATTTACCCAATTTTATGACACATGCATGATTTCAACCCCTTTCGGCGCCTATGAAGCGGGGCTAAAGCTTTAATTTTTACTCTCTAGGGACTGAAAAGTGACGTCAGAGATGAATAATGAAGATTATGCATCTATGAGCTTGCATTTTATGATTATCAGCCCACTTACGGTAAAAACTGAGAGGAAATTTTGGTTGCAGATAATAGAATTTTGCGGTTATTTAAGCAATGTTAACATATATACCTGTAAAATTACCATAAATGACCGAAATTTTTCATAAATTTCCGGAAATTTATGGAAATTTTTGAAAATGAATGTTGGGTATTCCATGTGAAGTTACCATATTTACCTGTAAAATTACCATAAATGACCGACATTTTTCATAAATTTCCGTAAAGAACCCCGCACCAAATGTACAGAAAAAAGCCTTATGATAAAAAATTCTAAAAAAAATTTTTCCTTCTATTTTAGAACCTTCAAACTAAAAACTCGAAAGAAAAATTTCAGAACGATCAACGCTTCTTTGAATACACAGCATGTTTTTGGGGGTGTTTTTGTACCCTAAACATCCAAGTAACATGTAAATCATCATTTCTCAGTAACTAAAATCAATAGAGTTTTTTATTCAACTGCTACGGTATGAAATGACTTTCCAATAAGTGAAGTAAGCCTACATAGCAAGAATATGTTTTGACACAATTTTAGGGGATGTTTTACCATCCCTTAAACAATTGTCTGAAGTTCCTAACGCATTAATCAATAACGAAAAATAATTTTATTTTTAAATGCATGAAAAACATCCCCTAAAATTAGGTCAAAACATATTCTTGCTATGTAAGCTTACTCCACTTATTGGAAAATCGTTTCATACCGTAGCAGTTGAATAAAAATCTCTATTGATTTTAGTTACTAAGAAATGATGACTTACATATGTTACTTGGATGTTTAGGGTACAAAAACACCCCCAAAAACATGCTGTGTATTCAAAGAATCGTTAATCTTTCTAGTTCGTGGGTATGAATCTTTTGATTCGGTAGGCCTGATCGTCAAAATATAAAAGTTTTGGTCAAATCTATCATAGCGTTTTTGAGGAAAAAAACAAAAACATTTTGCTAAAATAAGCATTTTTCCATTAAAATACATGTGAAAATTGAAACTTTGGACAAGTGTTTGTCCAAAATCTGTCCATCTTTCTGAAATTTTTCTCTCGAAGTTTTAGTTTGCAGGTTCGAAAATACAAGAAAAATTTTTTTTTTAGAATTTTTTATCATAAGGCTTTTTTCTGTACATTTGGTGCGGGGTCCTTTATGGAAATTCAAAAAAATGAATTTTGGGTATTCCTTGGTAAGTTACCATATTTACCTGGAAAATTACCATAAGTTACCAAAAATTTTCATAAATTTCCGGAAGTTTATGGAAATTTTTCATAAATTTCCGGAAATTAATGAAAATGGTTGAAAATGAATTTTGGGTAAGTTACCATATTCACCTGTAAAATTTCCATAAATTACCGAAATTTTCCATAAATTTTCGGTAATTTACGGAAATCTTTAAAAATGAATCTTGGGTAATCTATAATAAGTTACCATAAATCACCTCTAAAATTACCATAGATTAGGTTAACATTAATTTCATGCTTTATTATACAAAATCTAATATGGACTGAAATCATGCCTGTATTTCGAGAAATGCCTGAAACCATCCATTTGTTATAAAAAATATCGTATGTGCCAAGGGGGAGAGGCATCTTTTCGACTCGTGTATGTTTTCAGTACTCGACTCCGGCTCGCGCTACGCGCTCGCCTGCGACTTGTACTGAAAAAATACACTCGTCGAAAAAGCACCTATTCTCCCCCTAGGTGCATAATATAGGTACTATTTTTGCATCTCTCCCTTTCATTTCTTAATTTGGGTTTTTTGATGTATGAACATCTTAGAAAGCGGTATAGATCATTGTGCAATGTTTAAAAACTTCGTGAAATCATTGTAGTTTAGTTTAAGAAAGGCTTTGAAATCTTTTCAAATCTTTGTGAAATCTTTTTACTATAAGTTAACGTTTATAGAAGATGTTTACATATAAATCTGTCTTGAGTCGTAGTTTGTGATGCATGTACTGATTTTTTATAGCTTTTTTCATTAATTAGTATCTTTCGTTTTTCATTGACAATTTATAACATTTGAATACAGTATTAATTAATTCATGACAAATTCGGTAGTATAAGGTACATTGGATTCAGCTGAAACCTTAGCATAAGGTTAAGTAAAAAATAAAGGCATTCACGACCTTAATCAAACAAAAAGTTACTTTTTTGGTTTCTTTCTCTGATTTTTCTCTCTTTCACTTCTCTTTTGTTTTAAATTCTCCTTCCCAGATTCATTTTCCATTCTCTTCTTTGCTTGAGATTTCTTCCTTTCTATCTTTAGCCTTGCTGGCTTCCTTTTTCCTCCTCTCTCTTTCTTTTGTATTCTTTTAAGATCATCTTCTTTCTTCTTCGCCTAATTTGCTTTCTTTTTCTCTTTTTCTTTCTGTTTCTGTTCCTTTTGTTCAATTGTTTCCTCTCTACCTTGAACCTTATGCTTTGAAGCTTGATAGAATTCATCACCGCTCAGGATTTCAGAATGCTCGCTCCTCCGTTTTCGCGAATTACGTCTGCGCTGGTTAGAGTCAGGAAGCGGCATCAGCTGTTGAAGATGTAAAAAAAATCAGTTTCTTTAACAGAATTTTTCTCTGCCAAATATTGACCATCATTCAATTGAACGACTTCATGTCATTGAATGGAACAAGTAGCAGTAGGTGCACCAATTTCCTGTGCTTCATTCTGAGGTAGATTTGTGATCAACGGAGGTGCAAACTCAGCATCCGTGAGACCGAGAAAATCTTCAGATTGAACGGATGTTTTCCAGTTCATGCCAATCCGCTGTTAGACCAGTATTCTTGCGCATTCACAAAGCACACTCCTTCGCTTATACTTGGTTGAAAGATTTCATGAATGTCTGATCAAGGGGTTGCAACATGTGACTCGTGTGCGGAGGTAAACTTAGAAGGTGCACGTGATGAGCACGAGCATACTCGATGACATGAAGATCCTTGTTAATGGCAAGGCACCACTTCGACCAGACACCCCTTCCACTACTCCTTAGCCCCCCTCATCGCACTATGGCGCCGACGCCCCTCGCCCTCAGGCAGTGTGTCTATGAAGAGTTGACGCCCTTCACTGTATATGACCTTAGTTATCTCACTCTAATGGTTACGTACTTTCCCTCTCACCTGACCTAGACCACATAACGCTGAAGAGTGGACCCAAAAATGCAGCACGTGTGTGTATGAAGAAAATTTGTGACTCGTGGAGTTGACGCCCTTCACTTTCTTATGAACTTAATTATCTCACTCTAATGGTTGCGTACTTTCCCTCTCACCTATGCTAGATCACGTAACGCTGAAGAATGAAACCAAAAAATGCAACACTTGCTTGTACGAAGAAAATTTGGGACTCGTGTGATGACTATAAGCATCTTACGCCCTTCACTCTATGTGACCTCAATTATCTTGCTCTAAAGGAGACACACTTTTCTATCTATATACTAGAGGTGAATATTTTTAAATGAAAGAATAACATTGTACATTTCAGTTTAGTCATATTTATTGATTAAAATAGTTTGGAAAATATAATACACAGAATAATCAGTATATATTACATATAGTTGAAGTAGACGTATGCAATGTAAAACATTTCCATAGTAATACAACATCGTTAGTTGAACGTGATTCTTGTTAGTACATTTTTTCGTACAATAGAAGTTACATGGGTTGATAATACACCACCAATCTCATGATAAATAATATCAATATAATAGTCATTGAATTTCGATGATAAATGTTCATACATTAGATTTTTAAACTCGTCACACTTTTCGTGGTTCATTAACTCAAACAAAAATTCTCAGATGGTTCGACTATCTTCATAGAAATACAATGTTCGGTCAACAATTCTGCAATTCGTGACATACAATCCTCTACCAAAATACGTAAAGCTTGAAGCATTCCAAAATATTCATTCTCACAAAACATAATATTTTTCAAACCAATAAAGCTAGCTTTTTTCATAGCCACTGCAGGTACAAAAACTTTTTGTTTCTTGTTTTTACAAGAATTTTCACCGTCCTCACAATCACCCTTGGGAACAGGTGTTTTGTCAAAAAGAATAGTCTTTTCACCATAGGACGTCGTGAACTTCACTATGTAGTCATTAATCTCGAGTGGTTCCAGCTCTGACATTGAATAGCCCTCAGATTCAAAGTAGGTGCTTATGAATTTAAATTGTTGCTGGAATTTGGACCATGTTGCTGCCCCAAATGTGATTCCTTGTAGCTTGTTAGACACAATTTTTACAATAGGTTGAAAACTGCCATCCGGCTGCACTTCAAGACCAACAATAGCGTTTTTACTGCATGAGTTATTGAGTGTGTACAGTGTGGTTAAAATGAGATGTTTGTTTGTCTTGCATGATGCATCCACTTCCGTCATGTGAACTCTTTTTTTAGTAGCAGCAGTAGAACTAGTAACAGTGAAAGGGGAAATTTCAGCTCCTTTTTTTTCAACACCAGTCATAGTTTGCGACATTGTAGGTACTGCTTCAAAGATACAGAGAAACTGATTCTTAGCTGACTACTCAGAGATCTTAAGTACAAGGGAATAAAGACATTATGGGGTGGGAGGAATACAAGTCTAGACACGATTCATAAGCGATGCTTGAATATCATTGGTTCAAAATAAAATAGTGGAGATTAAAGTATCAAATTAGAATAATGCTTTAATAAGTAACCTTACTGTATAGGTATAACTCTATGATCGAAGCAAATGTTTAGAATTTTTCATTTTTATTCTTCAAATCACAGTGACACTTTCATAACGAAAACCAAATCATGAATAATGACACAGTGGGTGAAGACGAAGGCTATTTGCAGGTTTTAAGGTGTAAAGATCACTCGAAAAGATTGTCAAATAGAAAAGTTGTGGAGGCGTTATGGTAATGGGCCCCATTCCAGGATGGCCATTAGATTTGAGTATATGCCGTTACCCATAGGTTTGAAAGGGAAAGGTCTTTTTGGTAGAAGCGTTGGAATGACATAGGAAAAGTGAAAGGGTCATAGATAATGGTGTTCTTCCGTAACATTTTTCCAAAGGTTTCATTTTCGGTGGAACGTCAGTCTTAGCTATATGCTCAAACGTGAAGCACGTTCGACCGTAATTAGTTTTCACAGTTCATTTTGTACAATTGTTGCGTGTGATGAATTGAACTGCGTTCTGTGAGGAATTTATCAGTGTTTTCACAGTGTATTTTGCACCATTGTTAAGTGTGATAAATTGAAGTGTGTTCTGTGAGGAGTTTATCAGTGTAGCTTAAAGTTATCAGTTCAAGTGAACAATAAGCCCAATAATGTCGATGGATAATCAAACTAACCAGGAAGCAATTACTCATCAGAGGGGGAGGATGAAAGACATCGTCTTATTACCAAGTTAGAAGGATACATCGGCCAATGTGATTCACAGGGGCAGCTTGATGATGTTGTGCAAACAGCCATACAAAGGAAGGACGATATACCTTTACTTATGGTATTGAGGAAATATTTGAAAATGCAGAGAGAGAGAAACTCTGCAATAAATAATATACAAACTATCATTGGTAAGTAAAACTCTTTTTAATTTTTAGTCATTACATTTTTATAAAAGTGAACATTCCAAAATAGTGTACCTGTGTTGATTTTTTTGCTTCTCTTTTTGTCAAAGCTAAAATTCAGAGTGGTAAATCCAGAAAATCTAAGATAGCCGACGATGTGCATTATAAAAAAATAAGGAATCAGGCGGAGCCAGATGCAGAAGAAAAAACTGTAAAATGTAATAAAAAGAGGGAACATTCTGATCCAATGGTAGAATCGGGTTGCTCAAAGAAGCAAAAAAGCTCAAAAGAGATTATATTTGGCGAGGGAAGTGTAGTACGGGATCCTAGAGTTAATAAGAAATATAATAATAAAAGAATAGACAGCAATATAGTAGTAGAAACTGTAGACGAGACGGACTTTGACGAGGACATTGTGCCAGATTCACAAATAAAGAGAAAAATTAAAAACAAATCTAAGGAACTAGTACAGGAAAATAGACGTAGGAAACAGGATAAGAGGGAAAAAGTTAGACAGGAAAAAATTCAAGAAACATTAAAAATCAAAGCAGCTAAAGAAAGGGAAATCAGACTGAAGAAAATTGCCCAAATTAGAGAGACAGATTTAAAAAAGGAGCGCAAATTGCAGGATGATAAAATAAACAGAGAGATTGCAAAGCAAGAAAGGTTAAAAATAGCAAAAGGGAAGCAGGATAAATACCGGGCAAAGATGATTGCAAAGGAGAATCTCGAAGAGATCCAGAAGAAACAAAAAAAAAGTTCTTCAGGAAGTACGAAAGGAGCAGAAAATGCGAAAAAATGGATGAATCTACATCTGAACTGAAACGAAAAGGTAATGTAGATTATATGTATATATACATAACTTAGGTATTCCTAAACACTCGTCTACAAAAGAAAGAATGATTTTAAAAATTATTATTTTTCAGAAGTTCAAAATTGTGTAAAAAACACATCGGCTCAAGTAGAGTCGAATAGGAAGCAGACCCCGATTCATGTGACAGCAGCTCCAGACCTTAGTGCGATTGCAGGCCCATCCAAAACTATGGAGGTTAGCACATCTCCCACAAGAAAAGACTCTCATGGCCAGTCGATGACTGATGAAGCTGTTGAAAGTCTCTCAGAAGATCTACATGATGCCCAACCACAAGGTAGCAATGAGAGTGACATTTTAGCCCCCTTTATAATAAAAATAGACGAGAGTGACCAATATGTAAGAAAATTTGACACAAACGGGCGAAAATTAACTTTAAAAATTGTACCTTCTGGGGAGAACAATCCTGTTATTTGGTTGGAATTAGCCTTTTTAGAGTTATATAATTATATAGTCTCATGGTGTAGGGAAACAGATTTAGTGGGCATTGTGTTTGGATCGGATGGGTTTAGCAAAGGAGTTGCCTGGAAAGCCTTTTTACCCCTCAAAGATCTGCATTTCGAAGACTTGTGGAAATTAGTAGAATCAGTAGTTCAAAGTGCCATAAGTTTTAATATTGATGACACCTTTGTAGTTGAGATTACGCGATTAAGTGTAATAGCAGGAAAAGGCCGTGTGAAGCTAGCTAGCAAAGTTTAAAAAATCGGTTTACACTATAACTAACAACAAAAATAACGTGTGTCTACCACAGGCTATCGTAGTAGCGATTGCTAATGCAAATCGTCAGTCTGATCCGAATAATAATCATTTTAGAGAAGAGTATAGAAGTATAAGCGACAGGGATAAGCTCAAAGTACAAATTAAGGCAGCTGAAAAGCTTACTAGAGATGCTGGTGTAATGATACCAGATATTGGATGTGGCCTGCCTGAACTAATTACATATCAAAAATATTTGGTAAAATCTCAGATAGCAATAACAGTTTTCACTTTTAAAGATTTCGGAAAAGGTAGAGATAAGGCTATTTACGAGGGTAGTTCGGAAATAACAAATACAGGTAGTGAGATCAAGCACAATATTTATTTACTTTATGTAGGTCATCCAAATTTTCATTATAGTGCTATACTAAATTTAGTCGGGGCTGGCGCAGCGAAAAAGTTTTGTATACCATGTAATAAGGCTTACTTTAGACAAACTGATCACAGGTGCACAATGAAATGTGACGCTTGTTTTAGTTCCCCATCATGTAAAGTCAATGCTGACATGGATAAAAAAAAATGACAATATTAAATGTGGGGACTGTCGACGGTATTTTTATGGAGTTGAATGTTTCAGGAAACATTTACTTTCTAATTCACACTACAGGTCAAAGTATTTGCTCTGTATTGCAAATCTGCAATGGTTGTTCAAAGTTACTTAACTCTAAGAAAACCAAGAAAGGGGAGGTACATAAATGTGGCTTCTCTGATTGCACAACGTGTAAGAAACTTTGTCCAATCAATCATTTTTGTTTTATGGCACCCCTAGAAATTAAAAAAGATAACAGAGGACAGCCAAAAACTAAAAAAGTGGCTTACATTTTCTATGCCAGTATATTTTTAATAAGGATCCTGTGGCCCAGTTCACTGAGTTCGCTATTCGTGATTTGAAGCATTTTGATGAGACCGTTTGCATAGCACATAATGCGAAAGGTTTCGACGCGCATTTCATTCTTAGAGAACTCATTAAGAATAGAGGTACTAATGAACCGCCAGAGCTTATTTTAAATGGTACTACCGTAATTTTGCTAAAAGTAAAAAAAAAAAAAAACGATTTATTGATAGCCTTAATTATCTACATATGCCATTAAGTGCTATGCCTGCAGCCTTCGGTTTAGAAGAGGCAAAGAAAGGTACATTTCCGCACCTCTTCAACACATCGCAGAATGAGCTATATGTAGGTAAATTACCAGCTAAACATTTTTACTCCCCATATACGATGTCCTTAGAGGGCCGTAAAGAATTTGACAAGTTGTATGAAGAATTGATTGAAACTAATTACATTTTTAATTTTAAAAATGAAATAAGAACGTACTGTATAAATGACGTTGATATTCTTCGTACTGCTTGTCTAGCTTTTCGAGAATTATTCATCAAGGTAACTAATGTTGATCCTTTTGTCGAAAGCGTCACCATTGCATCAGCTTGCTCAGTAGTTTTTAGGAAAAATGATTTAAAGTCCGCCATAATAGGTGTCCTATCAACTGGGGGCTATAGGTTAGCAAATAAACAGTCGAAAAGGCTATCGAATGGCTTTTGTCTGTAGAGCGTGAATTAGACTTAGAAATCATTCATGCTGGCCGAACACTAGAATA